>ML799742.1:381683-411108 GCA_009831015.1 Picea engelmannii | reverse complement strand
AGGTACCACAAGGAACCTTCCTTACAAAAGGAACCCCCCTTGCAGTCACATGTGTGGAATCCTAGGAGAGGTTACTATGTTTACCAATTCACAATGAACGATCAGGGGGGGGGGTGTACAATTGATAGTCAAGAATAGAAAATGGGTATGGGAATGTTGGACACAAATCTGTGGCCAAAAAAATAAGAAGAAGTGGTGTCACCCCGAGGACCTACCACTCTTCAAAGCCCCAAACTTGCAATAGTACCACTAGGCAAACATAAGAGAGGAAATCTCAATTGATTGCTTCTCTTGACCTCGTATTTGACTCATGTGTGAGAGGATATTTCCCAACTAAAGTTAATTGCTACTACTGTATTTTTCTCTTGCTAGTATTCTACATTCTCATTTAGCATCCTTGGATAGTTTACTCACTTATCCCTAATCCAAAGGCCCTATCCTTACACTATTGTTGGTGTGCAATAAAAAAAATATGTCTAATTGATTTTATTAAGCGTGTTGGTTAATTTCTTATGTTTGTTCCTTACTAAATAGGGTGTATGAATATGAAACTAATGATGTTATGACTCGACAACAAAACCATGCAGAAAGAATGAAATGCAAAGATTTTGTTTCGATGAATTTTATCTGAGGAAAGGAGAAGAGTTATTTTTCTTCTTAATACAATAAATTCCCAATACCATGCAAATTTCATTTTTCCTTTAACAAATGGATAGAATTTAAAATGCCAATATATCAAATTAATATCCCTGAAATCCCAAAACAAATGCAAGACAAGCTCTTTTACATTGTGTATCCAAAACTCCAACTATGAAAATATAATGCAAAAACTTTTTTTTCCTTTATTTTAAAGACTTCAAATTACATGAAGAACTGAAAATATAACCTTATTTTTCTTTCACTTTCAATCATAATGAAATAACTCAATGGAACTTGCAAAGGATCTCAAAGCTAAAGAAGGTGAAGAAAACAAGCACTCAATTATGATAACAAGAATGTTAAGCCATAAATAGTGGCACATTACCCCTTAATTGGGGCATATTACATTAGTAATGTTATTTTATTTATGTCAGTTTGGGTCCATTAGTTGTAATTCTACCTCCTAGTCTCCTATATATACCAAGGAGACACTTTCATTTGGAATCATCTTGTATTTGGAAATTTATGTGGTGTATAAGGAGGTTGCCACCTCGAAGAGTTATTATCTGAAATTATCTCTTTTTCAAGGTGTTGAGTACTTATTATGAGGTTTTTATATGCTATATTGATATTTGGTTCTTAACATTTGTTATCAAAGATCAAGGTCTTGGGGTTTCGCTACTACATCTGGGACACCTTCGAGGATATTTATTAGATGGATCAAGGTATGTTGGGTTCAAATTTCAGCTCTTGAGGCCTTATACTTTCGAAGATATATCCTGTTTAAGATAGGGTTCTCAAATCATCCTGAATTTATTCATCATGGAATTTTTTCTATGAAAATTTTCTTGTGGTGTTTTAGACAGTGAAATCCATAGTATATTCATATAAATTATCAAGGTAAGTTTGATAAAAATTTCAGCTACTGGGTCATCCTGCTTTTGTAGATACACCTTGTGCAAGATAGGGTATCTGACTAGTCATGTTAACTAGTCTTAAATAGGTCTTATGGGTAAAACAGTGATATATTCTTTAGTGAGTATACAAATTATGTGAGACTAGTTGCATTGGGCATTGGACAATCTATAGTATTTATGGTACAAATTTAAGAATCAAATATCATATATTCTCTTGGCACACTTTACAAGTACGCTCTCCTAGAAGGGAAAACAAATCAGCAAGTTGTGGGGAAGTTACCATAAATTCCACTTGGCACATCCAATTTTGATCAGACATGTGGCATTGCAAAGAAGAAATATCAGAGAATTACAAAAACTAAATTTTCATAACCAGAAGGGCCAATTTTTTGGAGATACATCGGAATAAATATCGTCTAGTAGAACCACCTTGAAATAAAGGTTTAAAAGTGATACTTGGCCAACATGCCACTAAAAAAGGGAACTTCTACACCAAATAATCCTTCAGATAGTCCTACTTGGACTCTTGATGAAGGTGAAGGAATGTGTAGGGACATAAATGATTTACAAAAGAAGACAGTAACAAAAGATGAACTATAAGGGATGATGGATGGTTTAGAAAGGGAGATCATGGAAGGATTGAGAAATTTCCTAATAGAGAGGACACCTGAAATTGAAAATGTATCCCATGAAATTCATGATGAGGACACAAGGAATATGAATCAAGAATGGAGAAACTCCAACTTTGGGTTGAAGGCCAACCACTTTCCTAAGATTGATATGAGGAAGTTTGATGGCAAGGACCCAATCACATGGATACTTCAGATGGAGCAATTCTTTGATCTACATGATGTGCCACATACACAAAAGGTACGAATTGCTTCTTTATATTTAGAAACCAATAAATTTGTGTGATATAGATGGCTTTGTTCTCGCAAATCACTCGTCACTTGGAAAATTTTCATGAAAGAAATGATATCACACTATGAGGATACAAGGAGAAATACCTTCTTTAGCCAATTGATAAATCTCAAGAAAAAGGGTTCAGTTGTAGAGCACATTGAGAACTTCCAAAGATTGAATATAAAGGTAACAGATATTCCAAATGAACACCTAATTGATGTATTCATAGGAACTTTAAAGGATAACATTCAACATGAGGTTTTTCTTTGGGAACCCAAATCATTGGAGAATGCATTTAGGGTGGCAAGAAATGTTGAAAGTAAAAATATGGCTATGGATACTAGAAGGACCACTCCTAACATATATCGAGAGAATAATGTTCCTTCTTCTAAAATACCTCAACCTACAAGGTCGACACCTCAATAATTGGAGGAAAGAAAAGAAAAAGGTTTATGTTTTAATTGTGACAACAAGTACATTAAGGGACATAACTGTGGTGAGAAGAAATTTCCCTACATAAGTTTTGAAGAGGAAGAAGAACAAGAAGAAGAACAAGAACCATCTCAAGATGAAAACGTAGAAGCAATTTCTTCTGAAGAGTTGAATCCCATGATATCATGTAATGCATTGGTTGTAATTATCACTCCTTAAACCCTCAATATCGAAGGATATATCAAAAATAAAAAGTTAATAATCCTATTTTATTCTGGTAGTACTCATAATTTCATTCACTATAAATTAGCCAAAGATCTCAATTGCTTTGTATATCCAGTGCCAGAGTTTCAAGTAATGATTGCAGATGGAGGAAATATCAATTTCTCAGGAAAATGCAATAAGATCAATATTACTATGGTGAAATATGTAATGAATAGTCCAATTATTGATTTACCCATGTGTGGTGTTGATTTCGTACTAGGAATCCAATGGTTACAATCATTAGGAACGGTGGCTTTTAATTTTCAAGAACTTTTCATGAAATTTTCATTGGAAGGAAAAGAAATTGAGTTAAGGGGTATCACAGGGAATCCATGTAAGGTGATAATCTCTAATGGAATTACAAAATTATTGAAAAAGGGGCATCATGGTGTAATTGCACAACTATGCTAAATAGATGTTCAAGCATCTAAGCCATATATTCCCCTAGATCTCCAAGGGATCATTGATAAGAATTCCAAAGTAGTTGAAGATATCCCCAAAGGTATTCCACCCACTCAAAATCATGATCATGTTATTCACCTAATTCCTATGAGTGTTTCTCCTAACATCAGGCCTTACAGATACCCTTATGCCCAGAAGAGTGAAATTGAGGGTATGGTTGAAGAAATGTTAGAGAGTAGAATTATTAGACCTAGCCAAAGTTCTTACTCTGCACCAGTAGTAATGGTACTCAAGAAATATGGCTCATGGTGTGTGTGTCCAAATTATAGAGAGCTCAACAACATCACTATTAAAGATAAGTTTCCCATTCTATTCATTGATGAATTGTTAGATGAACTACAGAGAGAAATCTATTTTAAAAAGTTGGATCTTTGTTCAAGGTATCATTAGATTAGAATGAAGGAAGAAAATATCCCAAAAACAACATTCCAAACTCATGAAGGCCATTATGATTTTTTGGTCATTCCTTTTGTCCTTACAAATGCACCTTCCACATTCTAAGCGTTGATGAATTCCATTTTCAAGCCCTTCCTTCGAAAATTCGTGTTAGTATTTTTTGATGATATACTAATCTATAGAAAGTCTTGGGAGGATCGTGTGTGCCATGTTGACAAGGTGCTACAACTACTAAAGAAGAAAAAACTATATGCCAAATCATCCAAATTTTTCTTTGGGGTGAAGGAGGTAGATTATTTGGGTCATATTGTATCTCATGAAGGTGTCAAGGTAGACCCTAAAAAGATTAAGGCCATGATGGATTGGCTGATTCCCAAAACATTGAAGAACCTTAGAGGATTTTTTGGTTTGACAGGTTACTACCGCAAGTTTGTTTGGAACTATGGAAGAATAGTAACACCTTTAACAACATTGACTAAGAAGGATGCATTTTCATGGACTCCAGAGGAAACTCAAGATTTTGAACAACTTAAAGAGGCGATGTGAAAAACTCTTGTCTTGACCACACCAGACTTCACAAAAACCTTTATTGTGGAATGATATGCCTCGGGAAATTGCATTGGTGATGTTCTAATGCAAGAAGGAAGGCCCCTTGATTTTGAAAGTCGGCCACTCAACGAAAATGACTTACACAAACCCATTTATGATAAGTAAATGATGGCAATACTACATGCATTGAAGAAATGGAAACCTTACCTAATAGGTAGGCACTTCAAGGTCAAAACAGATCATGGTAGTCTTAAATACTTCTTGGAACAAAGACTATCTTCAAAAGAACAACAAAAATGGTTGACCAAGATATTGGGTTATGATTTTGAAATCATGTATAAAAAAGGGAAGAAAAATGTTGTGGCACATGCACTCTCAAGAAAGGATGAAGATGTTGAGGCCTTTCTCTATGCTATCTCAATCATCCAACGTGATTGGATAATAGAAGCGAGGGATGAATGGAAGAATGAAAAAAATGTCTGGACTCTCATTCAAAGGTTGCAGCAGGATTCCAGTGCATCAGATACATTTACATGGAAAAATGATTCACTATGGTACAAATCTCGCTTATATTTATGTAAGAACTCCCAACTAAAACAAAAGGTATTTTTGGAATTAAACACCTCTCTGGTAAAAGGGCACTCGGGATTTTTGAAAACCTACCATAGGGTCAAGAAGGAATTTTTTGGGGATGGCCTTAAAACTGATGTTCAAAGGTTTGTGGAAGAATGTTTGGTTTGCCAACAAAACAAGGTGGAAAAAATTAAGACCCCAAGTCTTTTACAACCATTAGCCATCCAAAGTCAACGTCAAGAGGAGGTTTCCATGGATTTCATCACAAGGTTACTAAAGTCTAAAGGAAAGAGTGCCATCATGGTGATTGTTGATAGACTGACCAAGTACGCACACTTTTTTGCAATCTCTCATCCCTTCAAAGCCATTACAGTTGCCACCACATTCATGGAGATAGTTCAAAAGCTACATGGAAGCCCAAAGATTATTGTAAGTGACAGAGATCCCATCTTCACTAGAAATTTTTGGACAGAATTATTTTCTTGTTTGGGTACTCAATAGGCTCATAGCTCATCATATCATCCTCAATCTAATGGAAAAACTGAGATAGTGAACACATGTATGCAGGTATGCCTTCATTTCTTTGTCTCTGATAAACAAACACAATGGTTCAAATGGTTACCCTTGGCAGAATGGTGTTATAACACTTCCTTTCATACTGCAACAAAAATGACACCATTTATGGAACTCTATGGATACCACCCTCCTTCCATCACTTCTTCTCTAAAATAAAAATCTAAGGTTCAAGCAGTGGAAGATCACATCGAGAATCAACAACAATTTCTCCAAATATTAAAGGGCAACCTGACCATGGCACAAAATCGCATGAAACATCAAGAAGTTCAACATCATAGTGAAAGAAGTTTTGAAGTAGGGGATTGGGTGTTTTTAATACTACAACCATAAAAACAGATGTCCCTCAAGCAAGCCAAGAAGGATAATAAATTATCACCAAAGTACTATGGCCCTTATAAGGTGTTGCAAAAGATTGGTACTATGGCATACAAATTGGAGTTGTCTGCATCTTCATGAGTATACTCAGTTTTCCATGTTTCATGCTTAAATAAGGTTATAGGTGACAATATCCCAGTTCAAGCTATATTTCCAAAACTTGACAAGGAAAAATCATATTGGAGCCTGAAGCTATCACTGACACAAGAATTCGCTAGCTGAGGAATAGATCCATTTCAAAGTATCTCATTAAGTGGAGGAAACTACTTATTGAAGATTCCACTTGGGAAGATGATTTTTTTATACAGAAGTATCCAGAATTACTCAAGCGTTGTGGAAAACACTTTTCTGAAGGGGAGGGGCATGTTAAACCCTAAATAGTGGCACATTACCCCTTCATTGGGGAATATTACATTAGTAATTTTATTTTATTTATGTCGAATTGGGTCCATTAGTTGTAATTGTACCTCCTAGTCTCCTATATATACCAAGGATACCTTTTCATTTGGAATCATCTTGTATTTGGAAATTTATGTGGTGTATAAGGAGGTTTCCCCCTCGAAGTGGCTTATTATCTAAAATTCTCTCTTTTTCAAGGCGTTGAGTACTTATTCTGAGGTTTTTCTATGCTATCTTGATATTTGGTTATTAACAAATAAGTAAAAGAATCTTAACACAAGTATGTATTCAAAACTTGTTACTCACAAATAGTGAACTCAATCTCTCAATGCTCACAAAAAACCAACAAAATGGAAATCCAAAGAAATCCCTTTCTAAAACCTTTTAAATATGATCAAAGAAAGATTGAACATCCATGAAAGAGTTGTGATAATCCTAATGAATTCATGAATCTATGAAGGATTGATTTTTAGTCAAAGAGAATCAAGAACTCAATCAAAAGAGGCCTGAAACAACATATTCCAATCCCTAAATCAATAAAAGAGATTATGAAGACAAACAAGGAAGTTTGAAAATTTTTAGAATCAAAATAATAGAGGTATGAATGCCCAAATGTAATAGGAATTAGATCGACAGTGACATAGACTCAACAAAAGGATCAAGAGAACATAAAGTGGTCTAGTAATACAAAAAAATGATAAAAGAAGGAAAATTTCAAAAGGAATCGAAAGAATGGCAACAAATCAAATTTAAAAAGAAATCGAAATCTTAATGAAGTAGCAAAGACTCTGATGTACAATCTTGAGACAAAACACTAACAAAAAGGAGACAGGGCAGAGTCAAAATTCACAAGGAAAAGAGATTATATCCCATGTAACATTGCATACAGGGTGATGATCAAGGATTCATCACCCCCTAACACATTGGGAGATGGGGGTAATCAATTTATTATCACTTTGTACTCCCTTATAGGGGAGGGATGAAGTCTTGAACTTGGTGAAAAAGACAAAAAAAATTCTAGGTATGGTAAAGGGTCGGGTTCTTGACTCAATAGGATTTTTAGTGATGATGATGGAAAGGAAAAATCAAAGAAGATTCATACAATCAAGAAGGATCAAGTAACAAAGAATAAATCAAAAGGATATAAAGCACTAAGGAAATATCAAAATGATTGTTCCCCAGTATGGTTGCCAATTTCTGTTGTGGAAAATTTTTCCCTGCGGATAGGTGAAACGCCCCTTGGATCAAGACCCCTTTGATCCAAGACAGAGAAAAACAAATGGTTTTCTACTTTCCCCCTAGATCCACTCTATATGTCAACAATAGGAATGAGAAGAAAGTATAGGTGACTTACATCTTTTACGTCATTCTTCCTCGCTACTCCAACCCTTGATCTTGATGTCCACACCTTTTGTTCAAGAGAAGTCATGTAAAGAACACAACAATACCTCATTCTTATACGATATATTGTCAAGCGGAATAGATCTATCTATGTTGAATTAGATGAAAATAGACATGCATATAGTGAAAAATATAAACATCAAGGGAATAGACCAAGTTATATTATGGAAAGAAATAAATAGTGAAGTGTTTACAACCTTGGTGTTGACGCTGCAACAATTTGTCCAAGCTCTCCTTTCCATCCGCTTGAATGTCACAAGATCAATAGTATGATATATTGAAATTATTCGTCCCCTTTCACTCAGGAATGGCCTTCATTATACAGGAGTTGAGGCATAATCCATGATCGTTTCATCGAAGTGACTTATAAAGAATTGTATTAAATGAGTATAAATTAAAGTGCACCATTAAAGAAGGAAAATCTCAATAATGAAGAGACATAAACATCAAATATAAACACAAAAACTTGATAATGGAGTTCATCCCTGGTCGACTACGTCTTTGGGTACTGCTCTCAAATGGATAGGCCTTTTTATTAACTCAACAAAAGAATTTGGGAAAATACATAAGTATACCTCATTCTAGAATTAAGCTGCAAAATCTTTGATCAGATCAGAAAACAGATAGCACCATTGAATTTGTGGTGTCGAATTACCCAAAAATGACTATCTTTGTGCCTCAATCCGACTCTGCCACTCCCAGGCCCTTGAGAAATATCGTCTTGGTTTTTGTGCATTCTCCCTACATTAAATTCTTTGTACTGTGTCTTGGTTTTTGTGCTCGGACATACCATCATGCCCTCCTTCTCCATCCATGGGAAGACTCAGCTTAAAAGGAAAAAGTGGGGCAGACTACACAATGTAGTATGTTGGCCCAATGATGGTGGATGTTATTGCTAAGGTGTTCTATGGGGGGAGGTCTCGGGGTCAAGCCCATAGGCCTCCCATTTTGGGTTATAGTTATAACAATATACAATATGTGGAATGGAACCTTCGCTAGTTTGGAGCGCTTGTTTAGATTTTTTGGAACTTATTGTTTGGCCACCAAATTTGGTGGGCCCACCTTTTTTGTTTTTCAAATTCAATTTCTGGGCCCTCATTGGGAATTTTCCCACTGCCACGTGGTAGAAAACCATTGGGCCACACTAACCACTTGCACAATCAACTGCCACATAATCCTTCAATGTCATTTTGCCACGTCATCATACAATCTTCCATGTGGCTATACAGATGACCACGTGGTGCTTTTTCATTGGTCCATGGATTGACTCGAAAATGCCAAAAATGAGTGACACGTGGCAGCCTCCAATGTTGCCACATCACCATGTTGACGTCATGTTGACATCAGCATGACATGTGTCAACTTATATGTGTGACACATACACTGTACATATGATAACGTCATTCGTACTAATGTTGACGTCAGCAGTACGGATGTTGACTCATCCCTGTTGACTGGGCTAGGTTGACCAAAACTTTGACCACGGATATCTTTCAATTTGTAACTATTTTTGATGAATCATTTACATCATTAGAAATCTTGCGATGCACTCTTCGTGATGATTCCAATTACATTGAGTTTTGAGGACTTCCAATTTTTTCCCTTTCTCTGTCTATTGAGGCCATTATGAACTTCCTGAGTTGCTTCTATGAATTCTGAGTTGCCCTTATTCTTCTCTGGATCCTTTTTGGATCACGCCTTCCCACTAATATATTTTTGGACCACCAAAAGATTTCATCAATCAGTAGATAAGTGAGGGAAGAGTTCCCTCACCTTGTCCTTCTCAATCCACTTTGCCTTGCTTGGATGTGTTCCCTTTAAGCCTACTCAAAGATAATCAACATCACCCCTACGTGAATTCCTCATCCTTCTGTCTAGGATGATATCTTCCTTTAACTCGTCCAAGTACTTGGGAGCAAACTCATCAACTAAAGGTATTGAAACTTCCTCATACTGATCCATGATCATGGGAGCCTCAAAAACTTTCAAGTTCTCCACATTTACAACTAAGTAGATATGTATATAAGGTGGAAGATA
Source organism: Picea engelmannii (assembly GCA_009831015.1). NCBI lineage: Eukaryota > Viridiplantae > Streptophyta > Pinopsida > Pinales > Pinaceae > Picea > Picea engelmannii. The sequence goes on along the minus strand of ML799742.1, from coordinate 401,185 downwards.
TAGATGAAAAGCATTGGTACCACTTTTCTCCAAAATATTGAAGGGTCCATAATGGATGGGCTTGATTTTAATTCCTTCACCCTTCAATATTTCTTTGTTTATGTGAGGCCATACCTGGTCTCCAACCTAGAACTAATGATCAACCCTGTGTTTTTCATGATGAGATTTATACTGTGCTTGACTTTTCTCCAATTGTTCCCTGACTGCTTGTTGTACTTGTTGTATTCTCTGGATGAACTTGTAGGCTTTGTCTTTATTTCTTTCTTCATTTGAATCAAAATCTCTCCCATACATCAAGTCCAAAGGAACTTTAGGTAAATACCCAAAACATGTTTTAAAAATTGAACATTGAGTGGAGCAATGTAAGGCTCGGTTGTAAGCATGTTGTACATAGGGTATTTGTTCATCCCATAACTTGGGATGCTTGTTAAGTAGCCTTGAAGAAAAAGTACCATTGTTCGGTTAACAACCTCTGTCTGTCCATCGGTCTGTGGATGGAAAGCAGTGCTCCTCTTCAACTTGGTGTCCATCATTCTCCACAAGCTTGTCCAAAAATACCCAAGGAATCGAGTATCTCGATCTAAGATAATGGATGTGGGTAACCCAAAGTGAAACCAAACATACTGAAATAAGATATTAGCAGTCTTCTCAATAGTGATCTTCTTTTTACATGGAATTAAGATACACATCTTGTTGAACCTATCCACTACAACATACAAATATTCATGAACCCTTTTCGGCCTTGGTAAACCCCCTACAAAATCCATGGAAATACTTTCCCATGGATGGGATGGAACAGGTAGTGGTGAGTATAGCCCTAGTTTTCTATTAGTGGGATTACAAGTAGAACACATCACACACCCCTTTACATATTTAGTTACAATTTCTTTCATCTAAGGCCAGTAACAAAACCTATGTAGATGAGCCATAGTTTTTCCTACCCAAAAATTCTCAGACATAAGAGAAGTGTGAGCTTCTCGTATTACATGGACTCGTTCACTTGTAGGAATACATAGTTTTCCAAGATGGTAGAGTAGTTTTCCCTGTAGACAATAGTTCTATACTTGTGCACCATGGGTTAGCTTCTCATATACTTCTTTAAAATATTCATCAATGGCATATTGTTTCACATAGATATCATGCGATAAAGAAGCATTCTTCAAAATAATAGAAGCAACAATAGGAGGTCTAGAAAGCATATCATCTACCTTGTTACTCGTACCCTTTTTGTACTTGATTACCAAATGAAATTGTTGTAGAAAACCCATCCATCTATATTGTCGAGATTTTTGCAGTTTGGTTTGTGCTTGGAGATACTGTAAGGGTTGATGATTTGTAGGTATGATTGTTTCCTTCCTTAACAAGTAGTTCTTCCATTTCGTTATGCTTTGAACTAATGCATAAAACTCTTTATCATATGTAGGATAGTTAACAACAAATTGATTAAAAGCTTCATAGTGGTAACAGATAGGCTTACGATATTGCATCAATACTTCACCTATGGCATATCCAATGGAATCTGTCCCGATATCGAATGGTTGTTAAAGATTCGACGGTGCTAATACTAATGCGGTAATGATCTTTTCTTTCAAAGTGTCGAAATATTTTTGTTTCTTTCCTCCCCACTAAAAGGTGTTCTTTGCATTGGTTAAGGCATGCAAATGAGTCTTTATAAAGGATAAGTTTGGAATGAATCTCCTCTAATACTAGACTACACCTAAGAATCTTTGTATCTCAGTTACACTTTTGGGCTCAGTCCAATTTACAATTACATCAATCTTGGAAGGATCAATTTTAATTGTCCTCCTCCTACAATATGACCTAAGTACACAAGTCTAGTCTTACCAAATTCACATTTGGACAATTTTACATACAACTTTTCCCTTTTCAAATTATCAAATACTTTCTTTACATGCTTTACATGTTCCTCCCAAGTCCCTCTAAATATAAGAAGTTCGTCTAAATATACAATCACAAAATTATCTAGAAAAGGCCTGAATACATCATTCATCACACGCATGAAAGTTGTCAGAGCATTACAAAGCCCAAACATCATAACTAACCACTCAAACAATCCATGTTTGGTTTTAAAGGAAGTCTACCATGCATCATGTTCTACAACCCTGATCTAATGGTATCCACTGCACAAATCCAACTTAGTGAAATAAACAACATTCTTTAATTGATCAAGTAAATCATCTATATGAGGAAGAGGGAATCATTTTTTCACCATGATTTTATTTAATGTCTGGTAATCGACACACATTCTCCATGTGCCATCTTTCTTTGGCACCATCATGATTAGAGAACCAGAAGGAGATGAGCTGGGCCTGATGACCCCTTGATCCAATAATACTTGTACCTGTTTCTCGATCTCTGTAATCTCTACAATTGACATCCTTTGCATGCCCACATTAAGAAGAGGATAATCTTGTTGAAGATGTATTTCATGTTGGATTTCCCTCTTAGGAGGTAATCCATATGGTTCCTGGAAAATATCATCATACTTAGAAACAATATCAATTAGTTATTTCTTAGGAGAAGGATCACATCCTTGGAAAGCATTGGATGTTCCAACATCTTTCTCCCTTGCGACCATGAGTACATATCTCTTATTAGTGTTTATGAGTCTCTTCATTTGTCCCGCACTAACAAGCTTTGTGTTTAACCTCATGTTGTGGGATCTAACAACATATTCCACTCCCCACTTAGTAAGGTGGTATTTTTTCTCATGATGAAAGAAGATTGTTTTTCTATGATAAATATAAGGACTCCCCAACACTATGCCACATATATCAAGTGATACAACATCCAAATCCACTTCATCAATCAATTTTGAAGCAATAGAAAATATGACCCTACATTGCTTGGTGAAATTAAGTTTTTCTTTATCACATACCCAACCAAGAGAATAAGGCCTTGGATGTGGTTTAGTTTCAATACTCATCTTTTTGACAACCTAGCATAGGGTCAAGAAGGAATTTTTTTGGGATGGCCTTAAAAATGATGTTCAAAGGTTTGTGGAAGAATGTTTGGTTTGCCAACAAAACAAAGTGGAAACAATTAAGACTCCAAGTCTTTTACAACCATTAGCCATCACAAGTCAACGTCGGTAGGAGGTTTCCATGGATTTCATCACAAGGTTACCGAAGCCTGAAGGAAAGAGTGTCATGATGGTAATTTTTGATAGACTGACCAAGTATGCACACTTTTGTGCACTCTCTCATCCCTTCAAAGAAAGTACAATTGCCACTGCATTCATGGAGACAGTTCAAAAGCTACATGGAAGTCCAAATATTATTGTAAGTGACAAAGATCCCATCTTCACTAGACATTTTTGGACATAATTATTTTCTTGTTTGGGTACTCAATAGGCTCATAGTGCATCCTATCATCCTCAATCTGATGGAAAAACTGAGATAGTGAACAAATTTCTGGAGGTATACCTTTGTTGCTTTGTCTCTGATAAACAAACACAATGGTTCAAAAGGTTACCCTTGGCATAATGGTGTTATAACACTTCCTTTCATACTGCAACAAAAATGACTCCATTTATGGAACTCTATGGCTACCACCCTCCTTCCATCACTTCTTCTCTAAAATAAAAATCTAAGGTTCAAGCAGTGGAAGATCACATCGAGAATCAATAACAATTTCTTCAAATATTAAAGGACAACCTGACCATGGCACAGAATCACATTAAACAACAAGCAGATCAACATCATAGTAAAAGAAGTTTTGAAGTAGGGGATTGGGTGTTTTTAATACTACAACCATACAAACATATGTCCCTCAAGCAAGCCAATAATGATAATAAATTATCACCAAAGTACTATGGCCCTTATAAGGTGTTGCAAAAGATCGGTACTATGGCATATAAATTGGAGTTATTTGCATCTTCACCAGTACACCCAGTTTTCCATGTTTCATGCTTAAATAAGGTTATAGGTGACAATATCCCAGTTCAAGCTATATTTCCAAAACTTGACAAGGAAAAATCATATTGGAGACTGAAGCTATCACTGACACAAGAATTCGCTAGCTGAGGAATAGATCCATTTCATAGTATCTCATTAAGTGGAGGAAACTACTTGTTGAAGATTCCACTTGGGAAGACGATTATTTTATACATAAGCATCCAGAATTACTCAAGCATTGTAGACAACACTTTTCTGAAGGAGAGGGGCATGTTAAGCCCTAAATGGTGGCACATTACCCCTTAATTGGGGAATATTACATTAGTAATGATATTTTATTTATGTCAAATTGGGTCCATTAGTTGTAATTGTACCTCCTAGTCTCCTATATATACCAAGGATACCTTTTCATTTGGAATCATCTTGTATTTGGAAATTTATGTGGTGTATAAGGAGGTTTCCCCCTCGAAGAGGCTTATTATCTGAAATTCTCTCTTTTTCAAGGTGTTGAGTACTTATTCTGAGGTTTTTCTATGTTATATTGATATTTGGTTATTAACAAATAAGTAAAATAATCTAAACACAAGGATGTCTTCAAAACTTGTTACTCACAAATAGTGAACTCAATCTCTCAATGCTCACAAAAAATCAATAAAATGGAAATCCAAAGAAATCCCTTTCTAAAACCTTTTAAATATGATCAAAAAAAGATTGAACATCCATGAAAGATTTGTGATAAGACTAATGAATTCTTGAATCTATGAAGGATTGATTTTTAGTCAAAGAGAATCAAGAACTCAATCAAAAGAGGCCTAAAACAACATATTCCAATCCCTAAATCAATAAAAGAGATTCTGAAGACGAACAAGGAAGTTTGAAAAATTTTAGAATCAAAATAATAGAGGTATGAATGCCCAAAGGTAATAGGAATTATATCGAAAGTGACATAGACTCAACAAAAGGATCAAGAGAACATAAAGTGGTCTAGTAATCCAAAAAATTGATAAAAGAAGGAAATTTTCAAAAGGAATCGGAAGAATGGAAACAACTCAAATTTAAAAAGAAATCGAAAACTTAATGAAGTAGCAAAGACTCTTATCTACAATCCTGAGACAAAACACTGACAAAAAGGAGACAGGGCAGAGTCTAAATTCACAAGGAAAAGAGATTATATCCCATGTAAAACTGCATACAGGGCGATGATCAAGGGTTCATCACCCCCTAACACATTGGGAGATGGGGGTAATCAATATATTATCACTTTGTACTCCCTTATAGGGGAGGCATGAAGTCTTTAACTTGGTCTAAAAGACAAAACAATTCACAGGTATGGTAAAGGGTCAAGTTCTTGACTCAATAGGATTTTTAGTGTTGATGATGGAAAGGAAAAATCAAAGAAGATTAATACAATCAAGAAGGATCAAGTAACAAAGAAGAGCTCAAAAGGATAGAAATCACTAAAGAAATATCAAAATGATTGTTCCCCAGTATGGTTGCCAATTTATGTTGTGGAAAATTTTCCCTTGCGGACAGGTGAAACCCCCCTTGGATCAAGACCCCTTTGATCCAAGACAGAGAGAAATAAATGATTTTCTACTTTACCCCTAGATCCACTCTATATGTCAACAATCGGAATGAGAAGAGAAGTATAGATGACTTACCTCTTTTACATCGTTCTTCCTCGCTACTCCAACCCTTGATCTTGATGTCCAAGCCTTTTGTGCAAGAGAAGTCTTGTAAAGAGCACAACAATACCTCATTCTTATAAGATATATTGTCAAAAGTAATAGATCTATATATGTCAAATTAGATGAAAATAGACATGCATATAGTGAAAAATATAAACATGAAGGGAATAGACCAAGTTATATTATGGAAAGAAATAAATAGTGAAGTGTTTAAAACCTTAGTGTTGATGTTGCAACAATTCCTCCAAACTCTTCTTTCCATCCCCTTGAACGTCACAAGATCAATAGTATGATATATTGAAATTATTCCTCCCCTTTCACTCAAGAATGGCCTTCATTATACAGGAGTTGAGGCATGATCCATGATCTTTTCATTGAAGTGAATTATAAAGAATTGCATTAAATGAGCATAAATTAAAGTGCACCATTAAAGAAGGAAAAGATCAATAATGAAGAGACATAAAAATCAAATCTGAACACAAAAAATTGATAACAGAGTTCGTCCCTGGTGGACTACATCTCCGGGTCCTGCTCTCAAATGGATAGGATTTTTTATTATCTCAACAAAAGAATTTGGCAAAATACATAAGTGTACCTCATTCTAGAATTAAGCTGCAAAAGCTTTGATCAGATCATAAAACAGACAACACCATTGAATTTGTGGTGTCGAATTACCCAAAAATGACTATCTTCGTGCCTCAATCTGACTCTGGCACTCCTAGGCCCTTGAGAAATCTTGTCTCGGTTTCTATGCATTCTCCCTGCATTTAATTCTCTGTATTGTGTCTTGGTTTCCATGCTTGGATGTACCATCACACCCTCATTTTGCATCTGTGGGAAGACTCAGCTTAAAAGGAAAAACTGGGGTGGACTACACAACATAGTGTGTTGGCCCAACTATGGGGGATGTTATTGTTAAGGCGTTGTATGGGGGGAGGACTCGGGGTCGAGCCCGCGGGCCTCCCCTTTTGGGTTATAGTTATAAAAATATACAATATATGGAATGGAACCTTTGCCAGTTTGGAGCGCTTGTTTAGATTTTTTGGAACTTACTGTTTGGCCACCAAATTTGGTAGGCCCACCTTTTTTATTTTTTAAATTCAGTTTTCGGGCCCTCATTGGGAATTTTCCCACTACCACGTGGTAGCCAACCATTGGGCCATGCTAACCACTTTCACATTCACCTGCCACATAATCATTCCATGTCATATTTCCACATCATCATATAGTCTTCCATGTGGCCATACAGACTGCCACATGGTGCTTTTTCATTGGTCAACGGATTGACCCGAAAATTCCAAAAACGAGTGACACGTGGTAGCCTCCAGTGTTTCCACATCACCATGTTGACATCATACTGACATCACCAAAACTTTGACCACAAATATCTTTCAATATGTAACTCTTTTTTATGAGTTGTTTACGTCATTGGAAATCTTACGATGCCCTCTTTGCGATGATTCTAATTATACTGAGTTTTGAGGACTTTGAATTTTTTCCCTTTCTTTGTCTGTTGAGGCCATTATGAGATTCCTAAGTTGCTTCTGTGAATTATGAGATATCCTTATTCTTCTATGGATCCTTTTTGGATCACACCTTCCCACTGAGAGATTTTGGGACCACCAAAAGCATTCATCAATCAATAGATAACCCAAAGTGAAACCCAACATACTGAAAGAATATATTAGCAATCTTCTCAACAGTGATCTTCTTTTTACATGGAATTAAGATACACATCTTGTTGAACCTATCCACTACAACATACAAATATTCATGACCCCTTTTCGACATTGGTAAACCCCCTACAAAATCCATGGAGATACTTTCTCATAGATGGGATGGAACAGGTAGTGGTGAGTATAGCCCTAGTTTTCTATTAGTGGGCTTACAAGTAGAACACATCACACACCCCTTTACATATTTAGTTAGAATTTCTTTCATCTAAGGCCAGTAACAAAACCTCTGTAGATGAGCTATATTTTTTCCTACCCAAAAATTCCCAGACACAAGAGAAGTGTGAGCTTCTCGTATTACATGGACTCATTCACTTGTAGGAATACATAGTTTTCCAAGATGGTAGAGTAGTTTTCCCTGCAGAAAATAGTTCTATACCTGTGCACCATGGGTTAGATTCTCATATACTTCTTTAAAATATTCATCAATGGCATATTGTTTCACATAGCTATCATGAGATAAAGAAGCATTCTTCAAAATAATAGAAGCAACAATATGAGGTCTAGAAAGCATATCAGCTACCTTGTTACTCGTACCCTTTGTGTTCTTGATTACCAAATGAAATTGTTGTAGAAAACCCATCCATATATAATGTAGATATTGTTGCAATTTGGTTTGTGCTTGGAGATACTATAAGGGTTGATGATCTGTATGTATGATTTTTTCCTTCCCTAACAAGTAGTGCTTCCATTTCTTTACGTTTTGAACTAATGCATACAACTCTTTATCATATGTGGGATAGTTAACAACAAATTGATTAATAGTTTCATAGTGGTAACAGATAGGCTTACGATATTGCATCAATACTTCACCTATGGCATATCCCCTGGAATATTTCTTGATATCGAATGGTTGTTGAATATTCGACAGTGCTAATACTAGTGCGGTACTGATCTTTTCTTTCAAAGTGTCGAAATATTTTTGTTTCTTTCCTCCCCACTGAAAAGTGTTATTCACATTGGTTAAGGCATGAAAAGGAGTCGTTATAAAGGAGAAGTTTGAAATGAACCTCCTCCAATACTGGACTACACCTAAGAATCTTTGTATCTCGGTTACACTTTTGGGCTCAGGCCAATTTACAATTACATCAATCTTGGAAGGACCAATTTTAATTGTCCTCCTCCTACAATATGACCTAAGTACACAAGTATAATCTTACCAAATTCACATTTGGACAATTTTACATACAACTTTCCCCTTTTCAAAGTATCCAATACTTTCTTTGCATGCCTTACATGTTCATCCCAAGTCCCTCTAAATATAAGAATGTCGTCTAAATATACAATCACAAAATTATCTAGAAAAGGCCTGAATACATCATTCATCACACGCATGAAAGTTTTCGGAGCATTACAAAGCCCAAACATCATAACTAACCACTCAAACAATCCATGTTTGGTTTTAAAGGAAGTCTGCCATGCATCATGTTCTACAACCCTGATCTGATGGTATCCACTGCACAAATCCAACTTATTGAAATAAACAACATTCTTTAATTGATCAAGTAAATCATCTATACGAGGAAGAGGGTATTGATTTTTCACCGTGATTTTATTTAATGCCTGGTAATCAACACACATTCTCCATGTGCCATCTTTCTTTGGCACCATCATGATCAGAGAACCACAAGGAGATGAGTTGGGCCTGATGACCCCTTGATCCAATAAGCCTTGTACCTGCTTCTTGATATATGTAATCTCTACAACTGACATCCTTTACATTCCCACATTAAGAAGAGGAGAATCTTGTTGAAGATGTATTTCATGTTGGATTTACCTCTTAGGAGGTAATCCATATGGTTCCTGGAAAATATCATCATACTTAGAAACAATATCAATTAGTTATTTCTTATGATAAGGATCACATCCTTGGAAAGCGTTGGATGTTTTGACATATTTCTCCCTTACGGCCATGAGTACATATCTATTATTAGTGTTTATGAGTCTCCTCATTTGTCCTGCACTAACAAGTGTTGTGTTTAACCTCATGTTGTGGGATCTAACAATATATTCCACTCCCCCCTTAGTAAGGTGGTATTTTTTCTCATGACGAAAGAAGACTATTTTTCTATGATAAAGATAAGGACTCACCAACACTATGCCACATATATCAAGTGATACAACATCCAAATCCACTTAATCAATCAATTTTAAGAAATAGAAAATCTGACCCTACATTGCTTGGTGAAATTAATTTTTTCTTTATCACATACCCAACCAAGAGGATAAGGCTTTGGATGTGGTTTAGTTTCAAGACCCATCTTTTTGACAAGTGCTTCAGATATCAAGTTTACTTGGGAACCCGGATCAAATAATGTATCTACCTTAGTATGTTTAGATACAACTCTTATATGAAATAATTCATTCCTCTTTCATTCATCATCATGAGATTCATTATTGGAATTTGAACTAGCATGAAGGGAATGTTTACCTTGTACTCTAACCGCTATGATATTTCCTTCATCTCCTGAATTAGAACCAATATCTTGTTGCATTGTAGCAACGGTCTTTGTCTTCTCCTTTCCACCGAACTGTTTCGTTCTCTTCTCTGGATGTAGTTTCCAACACTGTTCATCATCATGACCACTTTTCTTGCAATGAGTGCAATATCGTTTTCCTTCTTCTCTCTTTACAGTGGCAGTCTTCTTGTCTTTCCTGTTAAACTTCTTAAATGTCTTATGTGGGAAATTGGAAGGTTTCTTTGTGGGATCTTCTTGAACATGCTTTCCCCTATTCTCAAGGTGAGTGGATTGCACACAAACTTCGTCAACATTAGTGGGGTTAAACAATAGAAAAGTATGACGAATATAACTTTGAAGTGCGTCAATATACTTCATTAAAGTTTCATAAGAATCCAAAGGAATGTTTAATGCAAGATATTTCTTCCTAAATTTTTCTGTGAAACTTTATATAGTTTGACCTTTACTTTGTCTTAAAGTTTGTCATTCCATCATTTCTTTATGTAAATAAACCAATGGGTAAAATTGCTTCCTTATCGTTGATTTAAATTTCGACCATGAGGAAAGAAGATTACCACACTTACTTTTGTCCTAAAGTTTGCTCTCCCACCATATGAGAGTGGTGCCTTCCAACCGAAGAGAAGCCAGTTGCAAATTAACTTCCTCTTCATCAATATGTTGAACACGACAATATACTTCAACCTGTCAGATCCAATTATCTAGATTTTCAGGATTAACATCTCCATTAAACATAATTAAAGAAAAATTTACATAAATATTTAATAATGGTTTCTTAAAAGACACTTTATGGCTAGAATGATGAGAATGATGAGAATGCTCAGAGGAAGAAGAGATAGAACTTGAAGGTGAAATGGAGGCTCAGGAGGGTCTCCTCCAGCCCCTTGATTTATCGAAGCATTATCATCAACTTGTGCTTCATTTTTCTTCCCTTTCTTCTTCATCCTCTCCTCGTAGTATCCATACATTCGCTTGACCATTTCTGACATGTGATAGAAGACCATATGGAAGTTTTTCTCCTATTCATAATGCTTGTCCTCTTCTACAATTTTCTTCCTTCAGGATGCATGACAAACTTTGGGATTGAAAGTCTTACGAGTTCCTTCACCCTGTTTATGCTTGTCCCTAGTAATCCTTCACACTCAACAATTCAAGTAAAAAATGATTGTTATGATACCAACATGATCTGGGATCTTTCATCGAAGTGACTTATAAAGAATTGTATTAAATGAGCATAAATTAAATTGCACCATTAAATAAGGAGAATCTCAATAATAAAGAGACACAAACATCAAATATGAACACAAAAACTTGATAATGGAGTTCGTCCCTGGTGGACTACGTCTTTGGGTCCTACTCTCAAATGGGTAGGCCTTTTTATTAACTCAGCAAAAGAATTTGGCAAAATACATAAGTATACCTCATTTTGGAATTAAGCTGCAGAAGCTTTGCTTAGATCATAAAACAAACAATACCATTGAATTTGTGGCATAGAATTACACAAAAATGATTGTCTCCATGCCTCAATCTAACTCTGGCACTCCTAGGCCCTTGAGAAATCTCGTCTCAGTTTTTGTGCCTTCTCCCTGCATTTAATTATATATATTTTGTCTCGTTTTATATGATTGATCATACCATCATGCCCTCCTTCTCCATCTGTGGGTAGACTCAATGTAAAACGAAAAAATGGGGCGAACTACACAACGTAGTCTATTGGCCCAACGATGGCAGATGTTATTGTTAAGGCGTTGTATGGGGGGAGGTCTCGGGGTTGAGCCCACGGGCCTCCTCTTTTGGGTTATAGTTATAACAATATAAAATATGTGGAATGGAACCTTCGCCAGATTGGAGTGCTTGTTTATATTTTTCAGAACTTACCATTTGGCCGCCAGATTTGGCGGGCCCGCCTTTTTTATTTTTGAAACTCGATTTTCGGGCCCTCATTGGGCATTTTCCCACTGCCATGTGGTAGCCAACCATTGGGACATTCTAACCACTTTCATATCCACCTTCCACATCATCCTACCATGTCATCATATGATCTTCCACGTGGCACTTTTCATTGGTCCACGGATTGACTCGAAAATGTCAAAAATGAGTGACATGTGGAAGCCTCTGGTGTTGCCACACCACCATGATGATGTCATCATGACACATGTCACCTTATTTGTGTGCCACATACATTGTACGGATGCTAACATCATCTATACTGATGTTGACGTCGACAGTACGGATGTTGACTCATCCCTGTTGACTGGGCTAGGTTGACCAAAACTTTGACCGTAAATATCTTTCGATCTGTAACTCAGTTTGATGAGTCATTTATGTGATTGGAAATATTGTAATACACTCTTCACGATGATGCAAATTTCACTAAGTTTTGAGGACTTTGAATTTTTTCCCTTTCTCTATCTACTAGGGCCATTCTGAGCTTCTTGAGTTTCTTCTGTGAATTCAGAGTTGTCCTTAGTCTTCTCTAATTTTGAGGATAATTTTGAGGATGAAGGCAACATAACCATAGGATAATTTTGAGGAGAGGATGGGATCAAGTGAGGATTTAGCTTAAAAAACAAGATTGACCTTGCCTTGGGTATAGGGTAGCTCAAACCAACCTCTAACCAACTGAAATCTCCCAGAAACAACCTCTCAAAATAAGGCATAATGGTTGAAACTACTTCATCGCCTCCCCTGAACTGAGAAAAGGGTGACATTATCTCTCTCTTATAACTGGAAAAGGAGAGATGATAAGACTTTATCCCCCTCTCCATATGGGTAGGGGGATGATGATCTTCAAAAAAGGACAAAAACTCAAGATGAAAGTTAGTATTTTGACCTCCAAGGGATAGGTTTCCCTTCCAACATGTCTAGGGATTATGACAAACACTCCCACATGGTGGAAAAATTGTGACACTTAAGTGTGACTCTTGGTAGTGCGACAAATATGTGTGTAACACTTGCTAGCGAGCAACAACCCGTGTTCCTCTTGACAAGTTTTTTTTTCATGGTTTGAGAATGGGTTGAGTGAGAAGGTTTTGTTCAATTCCTCTTGGCAAGAGGATTCTTGTATAGTTCATTTGAAATATCAATTCACTGCCATGATCCTTCTCTAGGAGTTCTATAAGGTACTCTTGGAATCCCTATCAACATCATCGTCACATGAGACTAACAAGATCCCTTTGTGCCAAGCCTAGATATGAAACGTTTTTGAAATTTCTCATGAAGTACAATTGAAAAATCAGATATTTCATTATGGAATATACCTTGAAGAAACCAATAAAATATCCCAACATAAGCATTGATCGAACACTTGATGGGAATAATTATTGGTAAAGTAGGTTTACTACCAAATTGGAGGACGAAGCTAGTGAGGCTAAGACCCTGACAATATGAAGAAAACAAAATTTCACATGAATCATGCATAATTCCCATGGAGAAGATTTCAAATTGTTGGCAGTCCCACATTCATTGTCATTTTCTTGGCATATTTCAAACCGTTGGAATTCCCACTCGGGATGTTTTATAACTCTAGGCCATAGAATTATTATTCTTATCATTTTTGCAGAGCGAGACATAATAATGACATCATTCCATGATTGCTCGTCTCGTTGGAATTTTATCTGCATTCTTCTTCGACTGTGAAATACCTAGCAATTGTCACGATAGTATGGCAATGAACTAGCTAATAATTCCTTTTCCTCTAGCATCGATCAAGACTACTTCTAGCGGATCCTTACTCCTTGACATAAAAATATTCAAATCCTTTTGCATGAAAGTATTTTTTGTGTTCAGTATCGATGATACACTCAACTCCAAAATTAAGGTATACTTGCAATAAGTTTCTTTGTAAGTTTAATTTTACACTACTGAAATCAAGATTGAATTAATTGTAAACAAGTGCATTTTTTGTTGAAGCTGACATCCTTCATTTGTTGAGTTTGCATAGTTGAGTTTTCATTGTAAAATTTGGGTGGAGTTGCAAGAAGTATATGATGTCTGATTCTATCTTTAAATTGGCTCGAGTTGAGGAATTTTTAGAGTTATTGAACACTCTAATCCTCTCTTTAGTGGACAATACAGTCACCACTGGCAAAGCAACTTTGTAGTCTATTATAACATTCTTTCAAGTTTCGCAAGACAAAAAAACACTACTTCAAACGCAGAATCAACATCTTCATGATGCACTTGAGCGAAAGAATATTCAACAACATTTTGAACTAGTCCTTGTTTAGAACCCTATTTTCAAAGATGATGAATATGATGATGCATATTCATACCAATAGCTAGTGTGGGAGAAACTCGATGAGAAAGCTTCAAATTCAAGTACAGATGAAGATCAACTTCCTCTTTCCAAGCCAATAATCAGACCTTAGGAATAAATCAGGCACAACAAGCACAAAATCAATATCGGATATGAAAAGGAAATCACCTTTCATGTTCAATATTATATCAAACCAATCCAATTCTAGAGTGTTGGATTTCTTTAATAAATCTCATATCCACATGCTCGAGTTCAAGAGAAGATTCTAAAATTCCAACATTGTCAGTGAGTTGGCCATACAGAAGATCAATTTTTTGATCTTCATCCTTGTGATCATTGCAGAAAGAATAAACATCCTTCAAACAGATGTTCTAACTGCAAGAAAAATGCAATATTAAAGAACCACTATGGGTGGATTTATTCTTGGTGATGGTCATTAATAGAAAATAATATATCTCAGTTGTACCATAGAATTCACTCTCAAGTATTTATGCATATTGCAGTGAAATGATTTGCATCTTCTCACCTTGTACATGATAAGGGGGAGAAACATCATTGATTAATAGTTGGGTTTCAAGTTTCAAATTCTTATCAATTGATTAGTAACAAGCAAGCATAACAAGAGAGCGTGATTCAGTTTCTGGTTACCCAAAACCACCACTTAGTAGAAGACTTACAACTTCTATTAGACAATGATTTTTGGTTTTCCTTAAACCTCCACTTAGTAGAGCACCTTCAAATTTTGCTACAAAATAATTCATGGTCATTTTTAAACCTACATTCGAGAGCACTTCCAATTAGCAGAAGACATCAACTTCCAGCTTCTCACTAACTTAGGAAATGTTCCAGGAACCATTGATCCCTAGAGATAGTTTCCATAGTTTATGGTCATCCATAAAACACCAGATTGGTTTGTGGTCTTCCTTAAACTACTACCACCATTTATTAGAAGACATCAAATTCTTTTATCCATTCAGTTTGTGGTCATCTCCCAACCACTAGATTTAGAGAGAACATTCAACTATTATTCGTTGCACACTTCCAAACTTTATTTGTTTGCATTCATATTTCAAATCCCACCTTGGACTCACTTACACCCCTTAGGATTAAGGGGGGGAATGTTGGAAACATAAACCATTATGTTTATGAACTTGACAGAATGTGAATAGTCAAGTCATTGTAACGTCATTGAGAGACCAAGAGACCTATTGGAATACAAATCCAAGGGTCACATCAATGTTCTTATACATGTATCATGTTGATGAATAAAGTAATTTATGCTTATCCTAATTCATATGTCTAACAGATGTGACAACAATATTTTCCATGCATAATAAACTCTACATTGTGCAAAACCAATCCTTTAGTGCACATGACAATCTCATATTGATCCCTATCCCATATAGGTCTAGTGTTGAACCAATTGCTCCGATACCATAATGTAACATCCCCAACCACCCCAGGTTGGGCCACGTCACACAACCTCAACTTTTGAAACTTAAATTAACCAAACTATAACATCCCCAACATACTACTAAGCAATATTACTCTAAAATTTCACTACGCGGATTATAATCTAAACACAAGTCCACACAATATCACTTGAAGCAAGAGGCTTAGCCCAAACATGAGTCGTGTTACACAACCTATAATAGAAAAAGAAACATTCTCATTTTTAACACAACTTAAGTAGAGGAAGTAACTCAATAACTGTGTGCACTAACATACTAATCACACAGCACAACCATCTTGGCGTTGTGCACCAAATTTGATTTCATTGAGCGCAGAGACTATTTCCTTGAACATACACATGAATTCCAGACTTTTGTGTGCACAAGCTACTTTCCTGCACACCCAACTATCCAATCCTCTTGTTGAATACTCATAACCAAAATCATAATATTAAATTAACATGTAATACTATCATCAATATACATACTCATGCACAACTACAAATGTAGGCTATAAGCACCATATTTACATGCAAACACAGGCTCCTCAGTCTGCGAGGATTAGATCACAGGCTGAGGATCCTGGTGCGATCTAGTTCACCTTGTATAGATCTTACCCATCTGAGTAGAGTTGTAAGCACACGGCGCGTAGATACATAACTATCATAATAAAAGAGAGCCAAGAGACAAATCTTTGTGGATGTAGCCCGAGAGGGGGTGAACCACGGTAATATTTGTGTAATGTGATGAGTGCATGCCTATATTTATCCTCTTTTCAGTAGTGATTTGTTATGCTTGATGAATGAATGAGTTATTATATTTCTTTTTTAAATACTGTTCACAATACTGAGGGAACAAGCTATTGAAATCACTGCATAATCGTGAATAATAGTATGTTACATTTACCAATTCTAATAATGGTTCAATGGTCAATTTCTCATATCTCATACTCAATCCTAGGATGTAAACTCTTGATTCTTGCAACCACCCATTAAATCTATCTCGGGTGAGACTGTGCAGTGCATTATGTGTGTTGTGTTGCCTTCTGGTTTACCAGGAGGGCCGATAGTTTTAGAGGCTTTGTTGGAAACCCGAAAGATATGAACCCCGGGTCAATAACTCAAACTGTATAGAAGAAGAGATAACCAACAAATGGTTTTGTTTTTGTTGGTAGGAACAAGAGAGGATTGAGTAGATAAGACAAGTTGAACATTTGTCGAAGGCAGATTAAGAAAAGGTTAGGATAGAGACCAATGAGCCACTAGAAGGGAATGTTGAGACCGTGGAATCCCACAAAAGAAGAGATCGAAAGTTGGTTGAGAACAAAAGAAATAGGTTTTGCACATAAAGACAATAGAAACCCTAGAATAACACCTCGCAAATATCTTGAGAAATATGTGTTTATTGATTTGCACGAAGTCTTCTTCTGCAATTTTCTGCATCTACTGCAAGAGTGGATACTAAGGTTGAAGGATAACCATGTGATGAACCGGATTCAATAGTTAGACTAGACCTCAGTATAACTTGAGTAGTTACAAGAGGTGAACAACATGTTCACCCGTGCAGTATAATTTTGGCTTAACAGTATTGTGGCAGGGTTTATAACAGAGTTTGTAGTTGACACAACAAAGTCATACAGTGCAGCGAAGCAAGAATTTCTATGTGGACCTCGAGGAAGGTACATTCGATCACTGTATACTTCTATTAAGATACTGCTATATAACAAAGGTGTAATGAAAATGGAATCAGACAACTAAACTTCCCTATGTGCATGGGGGAAGGGGGGAAGCACTGACAGAAAGAAGAGAAATGGAAGGAAGAAAGGATAAGGGAAAGAAGGAGGAACCCTTGGACCCAATCATGATGGAGAATGACTAGATCAAGTGGATCTTAGCGTCAACAGGAAAGACACGTAGCAAAGTACCCTACCAATACAAGGTGAATATAAAGAAGAGAGCCATAGCCGCGAGGGAAGGCTTGGCAAGTGATGAGGAAGAGGTAGAGGATCTCCAGGCAGTGGAGAAGATTGAGGAAATCCTACATGCAACATATGAGAGGAAGATGAGAGGTCCAATATCGGGAGGAGAAGGCAGCCATCCTATCCATATTAATGTCAGTGTGGAACCCATAAACCCATGTGTGACTAATACACCAAAGAGAACACCATTGTTTAGACAACCGAATTTCAGAAATAGTCAGACAACATGAAGTACATCTACACAAGGAACAACAACTAGAGGAGCCAGTTTAGGTAGCACTAGTTAGGTATCTACACCACGCAGAGGTAGTAGTTAAGCATTCAGGATGGCACGACATGATCCCACCATCAGATTACCAGAATTTTGAGTAGAAGCAATAGAAGACCCTGAGAAACATTTGTTCATTTGTACAAATATATGGGAATAAAAACAGATCACTGATGAAGATACTAAACTTGTGCAACTAGCTATTACGCTAAGAGATCGCGCACTAGACTGGTACATGAGTCTAGACACAAACAATGCCCTTGAGACGACAAGGACACTGGAAGACATTAAGAAGTTACTGATAAATGAGTTTCAGAAGACAAGCTCAGATGATCAGTACATGAACGAGATGATCAAAATAAGACAGAAACCAGGAGAGTTTGTATGGGATATTGATTAGAGATTCAAGCGATTGAAGGGAAAGATAAAATATCTCATGACCGAGATGCAGCATCAGCACCTATTTGTCGACTCACTACTCCCACACTTAAAATACCCCTTACAAAAATAGAAATTTAAGACATGTGCAGAGGCTCTACAGGCATCCTTGCAACTGGAAGAAAACTAGTACCAGCAGATAGACCCAGCTATTAAAGAACTGAAAGAGGATTTGAAGGATCTGACCTTTCAGCTAAACCAAAATAAGAACAATGAAAAATGAGAATTCGTTTGGTGTACCACATGCAGGACAGAAGGACACCACAAGAACGAATGTCCTATGTTCGCACAGTATATGGCAACAGGAATTCCAAATCCGTTATCACCAGGAGGACTATGGTGATAATCTACAAGAAACTGGGGCACGACCCTTATCACTGCACGATGATGCATAAATACAAGACAATCCCAAAGAGCTCATATTGCACCTTTTGCAATTCAATGGGCCACGACGGCAAAGATTGTAGAACTATGGAGCTAATGCGAGAAAGGACATCAGATGCATATAGAGTACAAGAAGAAATGATGACTGGGAAAGCAGCGCCATAGCTTAATCAAGTCCCAACTCCATACAACACTATGTAGAAGTAGTATAATATTGTGCAACCACCATACAATAACGCACAGTCGCAGTACAATACGGCACAACCTCAGTACAATATCGTGCAGTATAATCAAGCACCTCATTATAATGCTCCGCAAGGAGATCGAGCAGGCTACTGAGAAGGAGGACGAGCTAGAGGAGGTTTCATACGAGGTAGAGGAACATACACATGTCACAATTGTCAACAACCGGGACATTATGCAAGTTTTGGCAGCCAATTCACATTTTTTCATCGTCTCATAAGCTGCCTACACCAATGTTTCACAAACATTGATTTTTCGTTGCAATTTTCAAATGAATGACGCTTTTATTCTTTGCGCCTTTTTGCACGCCTATCTTCGTTTTGTTTTCACGACTGTAAGCGTGAAAACTTAGTTCTTCAAAGTCACATTAGAATCATTGTTTGAACCGTTGTCATTCTTCTTATTGATATGCCCTTTGCGCTTACATCTCACTTATCATTACCTAGCTGGAAAATCTTTCGATCTGTACTCATTACTCATGCTTCGATTTATTATGTGGCTTGGTTTCATTGAGTTTGCAATATATTTGGATTTGTATTCATTTAACCTTTGGTTTCATAAGATACATGGGCATTATGATTAAATGATTTATGGCTTAAAACTATGGTGTAATATTGATTATGCGCGTTGGTTTATAACTCACCATTGGTTTCATTGGTCGGCTAAT
>ML799742.1:363370-378033 GCA_009831015.1 Picea engelmannii | reverse complement strand
GGAACCAGAACAACCAGAAAATTTAGTGGATCTCAGTCGAAGCAAGGGATGAAGGATGGAACATCAATATCATTACTCACGGAGGAGATAAAACAGGAAATGACACAGTTCGACAAGAACCAGCGCAGAATCAATGGGTAAATAAGAACATTGAACCAAGGAAGCAATTCGATGTGTAAAAGGAAAAAGGAGATCTTTAAATAAGCAAGACAATAATTTCAGAAGGAAGACATAGTGTCAACTTCAACTGCACAGCATAACAAGGAAGCACAAGAATACGAGATGTCACCATAATTGGATCATACCAACGGGATGCAACCCATGGGACAAGTAAGTACAATCAAAGGCTTTCTGCAATCATGTGTAAAGGTCTTAAGTGATCCATCATCTATAAAAATATTGAAAAACATACTATAAAAATGTACCATTGAGACGAAAGGAAATCTAGAACCAAAGACAGACAATCACCTGCACATGAGGAGAAGAACAAGTAGGGAGTTTATACTGAATGATAATATTGTGGATTTCAACATGGGAGACATTATACTAGATCTAGGATCTGAAGTTAATGTATTACCAAAGAAGACATGGCAGTGCATGGGAGAGTTGAAATTAGGATACTCACATATTCAATTAAAATTGGCAAACCAACACAAGATCTTACCAATAGGTAGATTGAAAGGAGTGAAATTTGACCTAGATGGAGTGCGCACTAAAGAAGATTTCGAAGTCATTGAAATAGTAGATGGCACAACACCTTACCCAGCGTTGCTTGGTATGGATTGGACGTTTGAAAACCAGGCCATAATCAATTTGAAGACCAGGAAAATGGAATTTCAGTCAGGATAATATAGGGTCATCGCACCATTAGACCCATCCGAAGGGGAGAGGTTTGTAGAACCTACTTTCCTAGACCTAGAGGAAATCGGCCAATTATACAGAACAATTGTGCGCAATGAGGATTATGTAAACCCAACTGCAGATGGGGTACTTAGTTGGAGCAGCATTACTTCATGTGCAACAGACTCAGACATCGGTTTAGAAAATGGCAACAAATGATACACGAAGTATCCACGAGAATATGTGCAAGAATAGACCGCGTAATAAGATGGGTAGGCACAGAAATCAGGCAACCACCCAATTTCCATGGAATAAATTATTTGGAAACATTCTTGACATAGTATGAAGATGCAGTGTTAGAGAAACAGAGACTGTTAGCACTTGATTTATCACTCAAGGCCACACCTGCAAGATGGTGGGGTGCGCACAAGGAGACCATCACATATTGGTACCAATGTAAGAGGCCACTATGCATAAGGTTTGGCACAGCACAAAAAAACAACAAACAATAGAAGTACGATGGACATGGGGCACCAACATAACACATGGAGGCATGTAGAACGCTATGGAAAATGACACCCTCAAAGGAATGGCCTCATCACTTCATACACACTCTAGAGGGAATACCAGCGAACTGGTATACAGACCAGGAGTTGCACAAAGGAACTACGACATGGACGACATTGCAACATAATTTTACCATCACATTTTCATTCAAACATGAAAACCCAACATAGATGCATCTCTAAAATGGATCAGAGGAGTAATATTCATAGAATAACCAAAAATAGAATTGATCACAGAATAACAACAATGAAACAAACAGATAGTCAAGGAACTGTTGTCATGTTACCATATACAGGAGGAAGCACCGAATAACGACGATCCGCGTGAAACTCATATTGAAGAAGAAGAAGGCAAAATAGATGTGGAAGGCCCACCCATAGAATCAGAAGTCATTTCCACACTGATCAAAGTAAAGAAAGTTAACATTGGGACAGACGAGCATCCCAAAATGGCCAGCATTGGAGACCACTGGGATGAGAAAAAAATAGAAATCATCACAGAGTTGTTGCGCAAATACAACGACTTGTTTCCCACAACCTTCACAGAGATGAAGGGTATAGCAGGAGAATTAGGAGAGATGAAGATACCACTCAGACTTGAAGCGATACCTATTAGACAATGACCCTATAGGTTGAACCCAATATATAAACAAAAATTCAAAGTTGAGATCGACAGGATGCTTGAAGTCGGCATCATAGAACTGGTTGAGGAGTCAAAATGGATAAGTCTGATGGTATTTCAATACAAGAAGCAAAGAGGGATCAGGATATGCATCGACTTAAGGAAGTTGAACAATGCATGCCTACATGATCCATTCCCTACACCGTTCACACATGAAGTGTTAGAGAATGTGGGCGGACATGAAGCTTACTCATTCTCTAATGGATTCTCAGGCTACCATCAAATTAAGATAGCATAGGAGGATAGATACAAGACCACATTTGCGACTGAATGGGGATCTTACCAATACATAGTCATTCCATTTGGATTGAAGAATACACCAACAATATTTCCCAGAGTAGTCATTGTTGTGTTTAAGGAATTCATCCACCACTTTCTCAAAGTATACTTGGATGATTGGATAGTCTATAGTTTGTTGAAAAACCATTTGGCAGTTTTATGGCTAATGTTAGAAAGATGTAGACAGTGTCAGATATCACTAAACATAAAGAAATGTATATTTGGAACACCGTTTGGGATACTATTAGGTCATATAGTATGCAAAAAAGGTTTGATAGTAGATCCTGCAAATATTGTAGTCATTGTTAACTTACCACCACCAAAAATAGTCTGTCAGCTAAGAGCAGCGTTGGGACACACGGGTTATTACAGAAAATTTATCAAAGGATATGTGCATATCACTGCACCGATGGAAAATTTGTTAAGAAAGGATACAAATTTTTAGTGGAACGATAAGTGTCAACACAGTCTGGATACCCTAAAAGAAAATATTGTCACCGCGCCGATACTAGTATTTCCAGACTGGGAGAAGACATTCCACGTCCATGTAGACACATCAGTGATAGAACTTGGAGATATCTTAGCGCATCCAAGGGTGGGAGACTTGTATCACCCGATAGAATTCGCAAGAAGAAGGTTATCAGACTCCAAACAAAACTATAATACGACCGAAAGAGAAGGCCTAGCTATGGTCTATGCACTTCAAAAGTTCCAACATTACTTATTGGGAAAACACTTTAAGATGTTCACAAATCACTCAGCCCTGAAATACCTAGTCAACAAGCCAATGTTGAGGGGGAAAATCTGTTGATGGTTACTAATATTCCAAGAATTTGGCTTTGAAGTAATAGTCAAGTTGGGAAAATTGAACGCAGGACTGAATCACCTATCAAGGGTCACAAATGGAGAAGAACCTATGAAATTAGAAGATAACTTTCTAGATGCACAGTTATTCTCAGTATAGATTGTTGATGAATACTTCGCATATATTATCCAGTACTTGAGTACAAGTACTGTGTCGCAAGAATATAGCACCGTACAGAAGAAAAACCTAGTAGTTTGTGTTGTTGACTATCAACTAATTGCAGGACACCTATACAAAATGGGCGCAGATAGCATCTTGTGAAGATACATGTTATAGCATGAAATACCACGCGTTTTAGTGGAAGCCCATGAGGAAATAGTAGGAGGGAATTATGTTGGTAAAGATATCGCGCAGAAGGTATTGCACGCAGGACTTTGGTGGCCAACGATTCACAAAGACTCGAAGGAGTATTGTCAGACATGTGATGTCTGTCAAAGGGTAGGCAAACCCAATAGAAGGGACAAGATTCCATTACGAACACAAGTAACGTTATAGGAATTTGAAAAGTGGGCAATAGACTTTGTGGGACCAATCAACCCACCAGCAAAAATAACAAGGGCTCAGTACATTATCACCGCGATGGAATACTTAACAAGATGGGCAGAAGCCGCACCAGTGAAGGATTGCAGTGCAGAAACATTAGCACATTTTCTATTTGAACAAGTAATAACTAGATTTGGGTGGCCGATAATTTTGTTGATCGACCAAGGCACGCACTTCATAAATAGTACCATCAGCGCTATGACTAAAGAATTTGAAGTCCATCACCAGAAGATCACACCGTATCATCTGCAGGAAAATGGCACAGTGGAAGCCTTCAACAAAATTCTAGAGAACGCATTGACGAAGATTTGTAACATCAACAGGGATGACTGGGACCTCAAAGTACCAGCATTATTATGGGCATACAGGACTACGTGCAAAAATTTGACAGGGCACATTCCATTTAAATTAGTGTATGGCCAAGAAGCAGTGGTGCCATTAGAGTTTTTAGTACTAATCTTACATGTAGCAGTAATCACACAAATGATAGAATGAGGTGCAATACAAGAGAGACTAAATTAGTTACTGACCATGGAGGAAGATCGAATCTTAGCAGGATTCCACCAACAAGTTTACAAATCAAGAGACAAATCTTGGAATGATAGACACATCAAGAAGAAAACGTCCAAGGAAGGAGATCTAGTGTTGATGTACGACAACAAATCATTTCAGCACCCAGGAAAGCTCAGAATGCATTGGTTAGGACCATACGAAGTAAAATCTATCACAGATGGAGGAGTTGTACATTTAAGGGATTTATCAGGCGTAGAACTCAGAGGGATGATCAATGGGAGCCAACTGAAGTTGTACAAGGATAGTCGACCATCCACCGCACAGTAACAAAAAAAAAAGAACAAAAAGGAAACAAAACCAAAGAGAGCACAGGGCACCAGAGGCATAAAGGTCATGCAAAGTAGAAACACAACCCCAGGGAGGCAAAAGACAACGATCACATGCAAAGGGAAACAAGTGGGAAAAAGAAGAGGCAACAAAAGAAGGATGACATGATAGTACTAGGAAGAATTAAAGGATGACAAGGATCGATGGGATGCCACATTAATCATGCCAAAAGAACACGGCACAGCAGGAGAAATGGCAAGTACGAAACCGCCAAAGATTCATTGAATTGATAATCAAGGTGCATTAAACCCATAATCAAGGAAGCGTCCTTGACAATCTTCATGGGAAATCCAGACAACATAGATAGACGAAGGGCCAAAGAAGATAGGGACCCAGAAGGGGAAGAAGGAGAGTACACATCCGCCAAGGAGAAATAGCAATAGGCTGAGCCCGTGTAAGAGACAGCAACAAATCCCGACACACAGAAACCAGGGGAAAACAAGAGGCCAGCCATGCAGACAGGAGGTGCACGCAAGAAATCAAAGGCACAACGAACACCGCCAGAATATATGATCATGGATGATGATGGGGAAATGATTGCCAGAATGATCAAGGATTGTCTATCCAAGGACTTCGACCATGTTGCATACCATAGGGACAAGATCTAAGAGGATTTGGCAGAAATGCGATAGCTCATCAAGTAGATCGGGGAAGGGCTGATATCAAGCAATAGGGGAATCGAACCATCAGCATCGGAGATAGAAGGAAGAATGTAGCAAGAAGAACTAGAGACATTCCAGGCAATATTGCAGCCACACGTAACATTCCACATTGACCATAGTATGTTGCGCATGAACGAAATTGTGGGGCAGACACCCTTGGAGGACTTAAGCCAAATCCAACTTGTGTTGACAAGGATACCATCAGGGGCGCTAGACAGGTTGCAAGTGAGCATAAACCACGAGGCACAATCTTGCGCACGTAGAGACTTAACCAAATTGAAGCAGGCAACAAAGAAGTGAGACCCACTGGAAATAATATATGAGAAGGCTAAATCTGAGACCCAGAAGGAAAGGGAGTGTATAAAAGTATTGGAGTAGAAAGTGGTAGGAACTTATGAGAATATCCCACAGGCCACATAGAATGAGGCAATCACGGCAGCAGAAAAGATTGATCAGATTGCACAATCAATTGATCAATACCAGAAGGAAATTGAGGATCTCTAAGAACAGCTCATACCAACTACTCCACCAGCAGTCAAGGAGCAAAGGAAGCAAGAAGCAACAGCACAGATGCAAGAGATAGAGCAGCAGGTTAGCACAGCAACTGACTTGTTTGATAAAGTAGCGTAGCTTTAGACCAGGTTGGAGGAGCATCAACAGGTCCACAAGTGGGACATGGAATAAGAAAGGATAAATGGTGTGATCCAAGAGCTCAAGCAGAAGCGAAAGAAAATACCAATCACATAACATGTCAAAGGGACACAGGACATGAAGATATTGCAGGCAAAACTAATCGTTGCACAAACCCAGAAACAAGAGTGGCAGGCTCAAATGGAACCATTACAAGAGCGAGTAGCAAAATTTTTGGCAGGAGTAGAGGAAGCTAAGACAAAGATAGAACAGACCCATGTAGAATGTGCAGGATTGATCAATGACGAAGTTACAGGCCAGGTAGTGGACACAATCAAGGAGAAGACTACGCAAGCACAGACATAAGCTGCAAAGCTCAAGGACAAGTTCCAGACAATCACCAAGGAGATTGAGGAAGCTCAGAAGGATTAGGTGGTTCAGGATGAGCCACATGTTAGCGTTGGGGGCATGTTGGAAGTAGGCCGAAGTGAAAAGAAGGATGATCATGGGGAAAGAAAGTGTGCAGAGAGTGAATCAATAGCTGGAGGGGAACACAACATGCACACATACAAGAAAGCGTGCATAAGGAAAGCAGCAACTAAAAGGAAGAAAAACACACGCACGAGAGAAAGACATAATGTCAGTAGGGTTAGATTTTTGGTAATGTATTGTAATGGATGAAGAGCTAAAGATGTATAAATACTGATACAGAGGTATTATAAGTAGGATTTGTTGTTCATGGATTTAATAGTTGTTCCAACTTAGTTAGTAACCGGGCTTATATTTTGTTGTATGAATTGTTTTGTAAGTTGTTGAGCTATGGGAGATGAGAGAAGGTAGATCTTGAAGATTATATCGTAGGCTGAGGAGCCTGGTGCGATCTTGTTCGCCTCATATAGATCTTACCCATCTGAGGAGAGTTATGAGCACACAATGCGTAGATACAGAACTATCATAATAAAAGAGAACCAAGAGCCAAATCTTTGTGAACGTAATTGTTGTGGTGGGAAATCCCCCCTACGGACTAGCATTTAGGGTTATATTATGCATGCAGATGAGACAGAAAGAATCCTACTTTCTACCGTCATCCCAGACCTAATCCCCATTTCTTTTAAGCAAATACATGGTTAGACAAACATACCTTGTTTCAGGCGTTCGATGTCGATCCTTCTTCATGCTTGATCACTTGTTAGCAGCTCTCCTCCCAAGACTGACCTACATACAAAACAAGCAACAAACTATACATGCATTTTACCTACAGATTAATGGGTTAGAGATTCAAACATATATTCAATAAACTATGAAGAACTCATATAGTGGGATGGGAAAAGCATTTCTTTATTAATTTTAATGAATCAACTTACAATGTCGAGACCAGCCACTATTCCGCGAACCTGATCCTGGGCTCCTCTTCAACTGTCCTCCAACTTCTTTGCTCTGTATCTCTTCTTGCACAAGGATGGCTAAAGGGTTGGGACAATGGGAATGTGCAATTGGGTAGAGTTTCTTTACTATTATTCTCCTTTTCCAAATGGGACCCATAACCCTTCTTTTATAGGCTAGAAGAAGCTAGGTATTTGGACGAACCCTCGTCCATGCATGGTCGGAAGGTTTAGTTAACTCACCCAAAGTTGTGTGTTCCGTCAGCAACTTTCCTTTTTTCGTGCTTTTGTAGGTACACACGGGTTGTTTTGGGTCAGCGAGCGTGTACACGCGTGCAGTAATAGAGCAGGGCACGTGGGCCTTTATAAAAAGTGTTTTTAAGAAGATTTGTTCAGCAGTTCTTTGGAAAAGAAGGAATCTGAGATGGCTTGATGCCAGCTAAGCTTGTCTGGTGCAAATTAGATTTATAACAGTAACCCAGGAGGGGTGAACCACGGTAATATGTGTGTAATGTGATGAGTGCATGCCTATATTTATCCTCTTTTCAGTAGTGATTTGTTATGCTTGATGAATGAATGAGTTATTATATTGCTTGTTTAAATACTGTTCATGATACTGAGGGAATAAGCTACTGAAATTACTACATAATCGTGAATAATAGTATGTTAAATTTACCAGTTCTAATAATGGTTCAATGGTCGAGTTCTCATATCTCATACTCAATCCTAGGATGTAAACACCTGAGTCTTGCAGCCACCCATTAAATCTATCTCGGGTGAGACTGTACAGTGCATTCTATGTGTTGTGTTGTCTTCTGGTTTACTAGGAGGGCCGATAGTTTTAGAGGATTTGTTGGAAACCCGAAAGATATGAACCCTGGGTCAATAAATGAGACAGTATAGAAGAAGAGATAATCAACAACATGCAACATTAAACAGAATAACAACAAATACTTATATGCAACTACATACAATAATTAACCCATATCAAGAATATACAAATAGGCACACAATAAACAAACAAGCACATAAAGAACACTTATATTTTATGAAAATCACCAACTGCACACATAACTCAGATATTCCTCCTAGACATAGACTATGTTTCTCATAAGATTTCAGCAACAAGTCACCCTCGAGCTAGGGCTTATCTCTAACAAGGGAAAAAGGGTTCCTAGAGACAATCTAAGGTCTAATTCTCAATAGAAATGTTCAATCCAAGGTGCTCGCTTCTACAACTAGACTACAGTCCCTCATTCCACATGCACCTATCACACCTAAGGAAGTGTGACCCTTATATGATCAACAGTCCTTCGATTTCCCCACTTCCCTTCCCAGGGTTACCAGCAATAGGATGGATAGGAAGTCTATGAGCCCTATGACTAATTCCCAATGCACCAAGGAACAATTCTCAACAATACTATTATCTCCAGAGTATGCTAATGGGTTTGATAACCACTTCACAACAACCAATCTCTCACCTAGAGAGATTTCTCATGGTATGTCAACCCATCTCCTTAATATTAAAACTTTGATTACAACCTCTCAACTCCTTAGAAGACTCTTTGTGTAGATAAGGTAGGTAATAGTTGGATTTTCCATACAGTCTCACCCCCTTCTTCTCACGAGAGATTGAAACATGAAATTATTTCCCCGATTAATGGATATTAATGCAATCCTCTCCAAAATACACTAAGTCCAGCAATATATATTATGTGTCTTCCACTCGACACTTGTCACTTTTAAAAGTAGCTTTGAGCCACTTGGTGACATGTTCCCTACCCTCGGGAACTTAAGATAAAATAGTTATCTACATTACACTTTTCCAGAAATATTATTAAAATATTCCCCCCTTTTCCCTTTTTTGGTGGAGTTGGCCCCCCATCTCTTTTCGTTTGAGTTTTTCTGTACGCAATGATGAAATATTTAATTACTAAGTATAATTACATGGATAGGTGCATTGGCCTATCTGCATCCCAACTCACCAACCACATACTGACATGGGCTCTCCAGCCTCAATACATATGCAGTTATATACATACGTACATACATATGTCATTACCGCACACTTACCCAAGTGCATGCAACACAATGAAATGTGAACACTTACCCAGGTGCACGCAATACACAAAAACTGTGCACCATGTCTTTGATAACAATTCTTTGTGCACTTACTCAGATGTGCACAACACCAAAACTGTGCACTTACTCAGAATGGTGGCAGCTTATCTCTGAGAAGAGATGTGATGGATACTCGCATTCGCAAGAAGATGATTACAATGAGGCTCTGAAGGCATTTTTACAATAAACAGGAATGCCAAAAACCCTAGACATCCAAAAACCTAACCCTAGGAGATGAAGCGTCAAAAGTCATGTGGGCCCCGTTTGGGTAAGTTAGTACATCAACTTCCCGAGGTCATAACTTTTGCATATGATCTCTGTTTTAGGCATATGATAGCTCATTGGAAAGGTATCATTGAAGAGATTCATTTTGGGGGCTCAATCATGCCTTTGGTTATCCTTTATAACCTCTATCTCGAAGAACCTTCATTTAGGCCCTCAAAATGGCCTCAAAAGTTAAAACCTGCTAAAAATAGTAAATTGCCAAAATTGGCAGAAAATTATTTTGAGTAAGTCGACAAAGGTGGGTGGCCACTGATATCCACCTGGATCAATACTCCCTCCTTAGGAAGAAATTATCTCCATTGTGTTGAGTTCCTGGGGGAGAGGGAAAAGCATTTGTTGGATCTGCATCTTGGTGAGCTGCTTGTATTGCTGGAGACATCGCACTGCTCAGTTTGTGGAAGTATGTCAAGAACCTGTTGAGGTTGAGTCTGTTCAACAAGTCAAGATACATGAGAGGACGGTGTGTAGAAGGATATTTTCACTTTTCTACAGCCTTGTCAACCTGATTTTTTTGGATAGAAGGTGCTTGGGGTGAGGTTGTAGTGGTTGCAGTGTCCTTTTGTTCTCCTTTTGAACAGATTGTGAAGAAGCTAAATTTTGCAGTATGAGATACTACCTTGTGGCACTTTTTAGGTGGAACAATAGTCGAAACTACCTCTGGTATTCTGTAAATATGAGCCCCCAAAGTAACAATGACACTACGAGGTTGAGACTCATAAACAACATGGCGCTTCCACATATATCGCTAGCCCAAGAGAGCATCACAGACATCCAGTGGGGCAACATCACATAATACTTCATCCTTGAAGGGTTAGATGTCGTATGATAATTGACATTGTTGGTTGACATGGATATCTCATCCTTGGCGAAGCCACCCGATGTTGTATGGATGCGGGTGTGGTGTTGTCGACAATCCCAATTGTTTGATGACCTCTGCTGAGATGAGGTTCTTTTGGCTTCTGTTATCAATAATAAAATGCAGTGGGGTCCCCTTCACCCACATCTGTGAATGAAAAATACGCTCCCCCTCTTCGGGATTTGTTAGTTCTTCTGGTTGAATTGATGCGGTTGCGACAATAGCAGTGGGGTCTGCATCAATGATCTGTCATTTACCAGTATTTTCATATTTGGATTCTGAATCAGGGTTCGGCTCCTTGTCTTTGATCTCGGCCACTAATGACTGTTTTGAGCAACATTCATCGGTGTTGTGCCAAGGGCTTTTGTGGAAATCGTACCATTTTCCGGTGTCCTTTGTCTTCCCGTGACCCTTCTTTTCCTATGTCTTGGACTGGTTTTCGGGAGACTATTTTTTAGGGCTGTCTTTTTCATACTTTTGTTGTTACAGATTTACAGATCTGAAACCTCATTTGTTCTGGTGCTTAAATTTATACTTGATTTTAACAACATATCAATAAGAAGCACCGAGTGATGATATGTCCAAAAAATCCATTTCAGTCTAGATGTATCTGTGTAGAGCCCCACGGTATTTCAGAACCAAATGTCCCTCGGAGTCTTTGATACCCAACTTGGTGCGTAAGGTATGGAAGGTATTGGTGAACTCCAGAACTGCTTGGCCCCTCTCTTGTCGTAGTGTGGTCCATCTCATGTACTGGTCCTCATAGTTTCCAACAGGGTAATATTGTTCCTTTACCGCATCCACAAAAAAATCCCAAGTGGGATCGACCCCATACATTTCAGACTCCTCTGTGGAACTCTACTCCCAATAAGTTTCCCACCAATGTTTGACATGGGGGAGAGCTTTAAGGAGTGTGAAGGTGATCTTTTATTTTTCGAAAAATTTGTGAATAGAGAAATAACCTTCTAGCATATTTAACCATTTGTCTAGGGCTTCTGCATCTATTTGTCCTTCAAATATAGGAACATAAAAATTAAATTGTACCTTGAAAGGTGATGTGCCTCCAAAGTGGTCTCTTGATGAATATGCGCCTATTGTTATAGGTGGGCATTGAAGGATGTGGGAAAAATTCTCCATCATTTTGTCCCTCTATCGCGTGAGAGCTTGCTCAAGCAACATACTGATAGGATCGTCTACTCCGTCATTTTTTTTCTTCTGCCATTAAGGGTTTATTGGGTGTGCAAGAGCGATTTTCCTCAAGAGAGACAAGATCGAGACCCAACTTTCTATACTCGGACCTCGTTGGGGACATGCACTGAAAAAAATGATCAAGAACAGCCTACTCTAATACCACTTATCCGAATTATTTTTGGCACGAAATGAGAGCGGAGATATAATAAATAAATGCATAGAGATATCGCATATATCCAATAATATAACAGAAATATATCAGAGATGCAACCATAAACACAAAGATACAGTAATACATGATTTCTATTAATGAAAGAAATGTACAGAGACTGTAAAAATACAGAGTGAAAGACTCGCTAGAATGGTGGTAGCTTATCTCTGAGAAGAGATGTGACGGTTACTCGCATTCACAAGAAGATGATTACAATGAGGCTCTAAAGGCCTTTTTACAATAAACAGTAATTCCAAAAACCCTAGACATCCAAAAATCTAACCCTAGGAGATGAAGCGCCAAAAGTCATGTGGGCCCCGTTTGGGTAAGTTAGTACATCAACTTCCCAAGGTTGTAACTTTTGCATACGATCTTTGTTTTAGGCGTATGATAGCTTTTTGGAAAGGTATAGTCGAGGATATTCATTTTGGGGGCTCAATCATGCCTTTGGCTATCATTGAGAACCTCGATCTCGAAAAACCTTCATTTAGGCCCTCAAAATGGCCCTGGAAGTTAAAACATGCTAAAAATAGTAAATTGCCAAAATTGGCAGAAAACTGTTTTGAGCCAGTCGGCAAAGGTGGGTGGCCACCGATATCCACTTGGATCAACAACTCACCAGCCTATATATACATTACATGATTCATTATTACCAATGACTCACCAATCTATATGTACAATTACAAAGGGTCTAGATCAGGGACATTACAGTTCTTTTGTGAACAAAATGGTCTCCACATGGTTCATCATGGCATTCCTTCAATATGTCAAATACTTCATCCTCTCGTACACACCTCCGAATAATAATATCATCTCTAATACGAAAGAATTCTCCAAAAATCCATGAGTAAGTGGCACTGAGTTTAATTATTGTATGCTTCTCCTTTATAGAAATATGTTGAGGTAATTTTCTTGTAGCTAGATAATTAGAAATATCTACAAACCAAGGATATTTAGTAGATATTGCGAAAATATGTTCATCATGGAAATTATCATTAACAAGAATTAATTCACCTTTATTATAAATCCTAGAGAGAAAATATGCAACAACATTCTCCTTACCAGGTCTATCTAATATAGTGATATTGAATCCTTGTTATAAAAGAAGCCACATGGTAACCCTTCCATTAGTAATTGGTTTTTTCATTAATCACCTAATGTATGTGTGGTCAGTGTGGATGAAGATCTCATACCATGTGATATAGTGTCTAAATTTTTTGATGGCATGCACTAATGCAAAAAACTAATTTTCCATAACTATATAATTCAATTTAGGGGATGTCATGTTTTTACTCAAAAAATAGATGGCATAAGATAATTGATTTTCCTTTTGTCCTAACACTGCTCCTAAATCTATGTTAGAGGCATCTGCAGATATATGGAATGGAAGGGACCAATTTGTCCCTCTTAAAACATGTGCTACAGAGAGTTTCTCTTTCAAAGCTTCAAAAGTAGTTTGGCATGGAATGTTCCAAAAGAATTCATTATATTTAGTAAAAAAATTTAATAATGGAGATACAATTTTCGTGAAATTTTCAATGAACCATCTATAGTAACCAACATGGCCTAGGAAACTTATGACATTTTCTTGGGTTGGCACTAGAATATTGGAAATTACTTCTATCTTTACTAGATCCACTTTTATACCTGTAGAAAACACACAATGACCCAAAACAATTCATTCAGTTTGTAACATAAAACATTTCTCATTTATTAATGCCAATTTAGTTTCTTAACATCTAATTAAAACATTTTCTAAATTTTCTCATGCTTTCTTGAAATTATTGTTGGATCATGTTGTCATTGATGCCAAAGGATTGATGTCAAAGGAGCAATGTCTTGTCATAGTATATTGATGTAATGATTGATGGATCATGTATTGACCTTGATTGATGGATCATGTATTGACCTTGATGTCAATGGATTGATGTCAAGAGGATTCATAGTCGTATGCATAGATGAAGATGGACCAATGAGTTGTAGTTGGATTGATGTAAAGATGACTCATTATTGACTTGTCATGGTTGTACAAATGGATGAACTCCAAAGTGCTCCCCTTATGGTGAAATCCCTCATAGGAAGACGCTTTGCAGTGAACTCCAAAGGTCATGGTTGTACAAATGGATGAACTCCAAATTGGTCCCCTTATGGTGAAATCCCGCATGGGAAGACTCTTTGTGGTGAACTCCAAAGTGGTCCCCTTATGGTGAAATCCCTCACAAGAGTACGCTTTGTGGTTGAGTTATCCTAGTAGTATGGTTAAAAACCCATGCTTAATTTTGGAATAATGAGATGAAGATCAGTGAATTTTTGAGTGAAACTATCCTATATGGATAGTGCTTGTCAAGCCATTTCCGATGGTATGTGGAACGTCACATAACTCCTCACGGTTTGAGAGTTATGGCCTTACGAATTTAGAGGACCCTCATATGTTGGCTTGAAGCCACAAAAGATCAAAGAAGTCAAAGTTCTTGCAAAGAAGAGATTATTTAAATAACAAAGTGAATTGACAAAATCAAAGAGGATTATTTAAATAATAAAGTGAAGTGACAAAGTCAAAGAGGATTATTTAAATAATAAAGTGAAGTGACAAAATCAAAGAGGATTATTTAAATAATAAAGTGAAGTGACAAAGTCAAGGAGGACTATT
>ML799742.1:297515-330377 GCA_009831015.1 Picea engelmannii | reverse complement strand
ATGCAACATTTTATTGCAAGACTATAGTATCGGCATGAAATTCCATATAGGAGAAGCTCCTGTGGATTGTATATTAGGAACTCCTTTTTTATCTATAGTACATCCTCATGGTTCCTGTACTATTGGGAAAACACCTGTATTATTATCAACGAAAATTTGAAGGAAACAAGCTTAAATTGTAGAAACCTTAGTGAATCATATTATTCTTAAAATCCCAATTATAAAATGTTTGACGATAATTTTGTAAAAATAATCAAATTTGTATGGATTTTATATAGTTTCTAAAATTTGACAATCTTTTAAGTAAAATAATTTTATCATATAGATTTTTGGGTGAATTAGTTTTGAAAAAGAAAAAAATAGCAAATCATATTTGGAAAGAAGATGAAGAAAATGAGCCAAATGGTGAAATTTAACCCCTACCATATGAATTACAAGTTATATTTATATTATTTAACAAAAACGGTGTGTAACTAGGTTGCAAGCAAGTACTAGCATGAACTTGTGACTTGGCAAGGGTCGAGAAGTACTAGCAGGGATTTGTGACTTGGCAAGGGGCGAGATGTCACACACTAGGGACGCCTACCCTTCGAGCCTCATCACAAGGGGCCTAATATAGATAAACATGTACAACTTATACCCCCATTGGTTTCAAACTTGTGACCTCCAAGGAGAAAACACATGTTCGTAACCATTAGGTCCACTCAAACTACACTTACAAGTTATATTACCCCAATGACATAATTTCATATTAATAGTCCTTTATAGATACCACTCATTAAAACTGTTGACAATCTTAATAGCTTGCCTTGGGGATTGTCTTTAACTTATAATATTATCGGAGTGGGCTAATTCGAGAGCAATCTTCCCTCCCAAGTTACTTTTTTGACACGTTTTTCTGCGGTGCGGTTTTAAATTTCCGGCTAATCTAGAAGTCTGATCGATTTTTTGAGCATATGGGTTGGTTTAAAATGGGGCAAAACCCCTAGGGCAAGGTTTTGAATTGCATGGAACTTTGATCCATGTCAAAGTCAGGCTACCCCTGAAAATTTGGCCGGATTCAGGCCCATTTTTTTGCCTGAAAAGAGGGAAGATTTCTTCTGAGTTAGCTTATGCTATTATTATCTATGTGATATTATAAGTTATGTTTTTTTTTTTATAAGTAAGATTGTATAAAATTCTGTCAAAATCAAAGAGTACACAGAATTTCCATGGTTTCAAGTTGTAAACACTAAGTTGCCCCGAGGGGAAACTAGCTCAGGCAGTCGAACTGCTTCATAACTGAAGTCTTAGACTGCTACTGACGCAAAATAGAGTTCAAAATTCTGACCCCTAACGGCGGCCGTTACAACTGTGCAAAGTGTAAACATAACCATAATAACCATAGACAAATGCATGAGAGGTAGCCAAAAAGGTGGCCATGCACAAAAAAAAGCAACAGACAAATTATGGGTTGTAGTGCGGCCACGCGGCCATGTAGAAGGCGTCAAATGTTGGGTCCCCAAGAGGAGGCGACTCCTCCTTGAATGGTGTCTCGTCCAGTTGCATGGCATCCTCTAGCTATGGTGTCACGTTCTCTTCCTTCTGGACATCCTCCGGTCGGGATGGAAGCCCCTGCTCCTCGCGGTCTGGCTCGGCATGGACCAAAGTTTCCAGTGAGGGGGGGTGGTGCCAACACTGGTGTCGAATTTGTTGTTGCTTAGGCTACCTCTGCTGGGAGGTGAGGAGCACCCTGCATTGCAGAGAGAAAATGCAAGAGTTGAGAGGCTTTGTCGTCCAAGGTCTCCAAGCAAAACCGGAGGTCGTCCATGTCTCGACGTAAGTCGAGTACTAGGATCTGCAACAGTGTGAGGCATGTTTTCCATTCACATTTTGGATCAGCGTTGGAACCGGCTCGAGAGTGGGGTTGCTGGTGCGAATTTTGACTGGCTTCTGAACCATCCATTTGATATCGAGAGTCGTGAGGCTGGACCTGAAGCGACTGGGTGGCCAGAGAGTTGGGAGGAGCCAAAGGGCCTGGGTGTGAAACAAAGGCTGAATTGCCTGAAGGTTCTGGGTTGTAATCCAGTGAGGTCGTTGAGCATTCCATCCCCTCCATTATGTTGGCAAGGGACGCGGAGAGGGGCGGGAAAGAAGCAGGAGTTTGGGTCAATTGCGCCAGGGAGGAGGACGAGGATAAAAGGGAGGGAGAGGGCGGGGGACAAAGGACCAAGCGGGGTCAGTTTGGCTACCAGGCCAACCCACGTTTAGACTTCCCTCGTAGCCTGGGCATCTCTGAGACATTGGGAGAGCGAAAATGAGCCAGGAACAGACCAGGAGAGGACAAAAGCAGAGCAGGGAAAGGTTGGGCAGGAGGTCGAGCTCTGAGAAAAACAACCACGAAGGAATGAGCCATCTGGAGCCGCTGAAGAAATTCAAATAGGTTGGGGAGCTGGTGAAGTTTCATAAATGACCGCACACACAGAGTACAGGTCGAACGAAGGTGTTGGTCCGTCGAAAGGATGCGAAGGCAAAGTAGGGCGCACTGAGAGTAATGTCGCCCTGCCTCGAGCGAGCTGAACTTAAAGGCATGAGACAGGTGGGAGGGAGTGGCACGCAGTCATCACGTGGCCGACGCCACAAAGGATCTCTCCTAGCTACTCTGCTCAACGCGTGTGCTCCACTAACACCCCATCCGAGGGGATATTATAACCTATGTTATTGCAATGACATTGTTTTAAATTAATACTTTTTTACAATCATAATATTGTTTATAGTTTGCAACATATTAACTATTATTTTAATAATAAAACCATTCCCTTAATAAACACTATTAATATAGAAATTATAATATATTGAAAAAATACTTTAAAAAACATAAAAGATAACTTCAATTTAAACGTTAATGTTTTTAATAGCAATATATACATTACTTTGTATAACTTTTAATAATGAAACTTTTTTGACAATGCAGTAAACATTATCTACCAAATGCTGCTGCAATATGCAATCGACCAACCTGTTTCAATTGACAGTGCTAATGAAATAACGGCTCTGGAATCTTTTTTTCTTTCAAAATGTTCAAACATTTCTTCTGCTTCATTAACAACTTCGTCCAAAAATATGTTCCTTCTTGTTTCCTTTACGAAACGTAGAAAAGAGCAAAACCAATCAATTTTTCCATTCCATTGGGTACTAATCGATGCAATCCTTATGAATCATCATTCGAATTGCTCATCACTAAGGATTTTCATTCTTTCCGCCATTAACAAACAATCTTTAACCGATTCATCTTCTCGTTTTGACATTTGTGTTTTGCGTCTTTTCCCATCTGGCATGGCCCAATTCAGAGTGCTCTTCTTGGCCAATTAGCTTTTCTTGCTGACCTGCAAATCCATCTCTAAAATGCCTCCGCTTCAGGGTACCAGAAACGTATTATTACCACACACAAACTCGGGGCGAATGTTAATTTCAACGCCCAGAAATCGCACCATGAATCATATCAATAACAGATTGTGTGACGGCAATCTGTCACCCCGGGTTAGCATGCCAAATTATTCCAGTGACCATCCAGTAGAAGTGGTGGGACGAATCCGTGACTTTCCAGATCGAAAGGATTCGCAGCAGCCTGCATTCGAGATGGTGGAGGGACCGAATGAAGAAGAGACCACTGTGAGACTGAAGACAGAAATGGGTTACAGGGATTTCAGCCTGGATGGCATTTCATTCGCAGAGAAAGAAGATCTTGATGGGTTCTATAAAACTTTTATTGAAAACCGGGTTTATGGGGTGAAAACAGGTGGGAAATGCACAATTATCATGTATGGCCCTACTGGCTCCGGAAAAAGCCATACCATGTTTGGGTGCTCCAAAGAACCTGGAATTGTGTACCGTGCATTGAATCATATACTGGGTGATCAAGTAAATGAAGATGGGGTTTTCAGGCAGAAATTGAAGGTCAAGGTTTCTGTCTTAGAGATCTATAATGAAGATATTTTTGATCTGCTTGCTACTAGCAATATGCCCAACATTGGCTGGTTCAAGAATGACCGATGCAGGGTTAGAACACTAAACCCCACCTCGCTTTTCAACCTCAAGATCACAAGGTTCTGTGAATATATATATATATATAATTCCTCAATCCTTTCCTGCTCAGAATATCAGAACAATATGTATGAACAAATTGAATTCTAGTTGTTAAGGCAAAACCGAAACCAATACAATCATAAATTATATTAAGAGTTAGAAACGCAGCATCAAATAGTAAAGTTGGACAGTCAGACTATGAGCATGGGTATAAGCTATTGTTTCCGTGTTTAAAGCTAAGCCCATTACAACAAGGGGCGGACATGCCTCTGAGTGATTAGAATCTTGCTCGGGAATAACAATAACCCTGCTTTACCAACCAGCCAACACAGCTCCTGTTGACAAGCTGTCAACAATCTACTGTAATTTATAGTGCTGTTTATATATTATTTTCAAATCATCCCATGGATACTTGCCCTCCATTAAATCAAAATAT
Source organism: Picea engelmannii (assembly GCA_009831015.1). Taxonomy (NCBI): domain Eukaryota; kingdom Viridiplantae; phylum Streptophyta; class Pinopsida; order Pinales; family Pinaceae; genus Picea; species Picea engelmannii. Next base: position 325,876 of record ML799742.1, on the reverse strand, counting down.
ATTTTTTCTGCATGATTTGTATCAGAAAATTGATATAATCTCTATTTATGTGCCGCACCACCTTGTTTTTTGCTCTTGATGTATTCGGATCTGCTTCCAATTGATTGCAGATAAAATTGGAAGTAATGGGCAAGAAGATAAAGAATGCAACTTCCATCTCTGGAAGTGAAGCTGGAAAGATTAACAAGGAGATTGTCAGAGTAGAAAAGAAGAGAGTTGTCAAAACCACTCTCTGCAACGACAGAAGTTCTCGTAGCCATTGTCTGGTGGGTATGCTTTGCCAGGATATGTGAAAACTTTGGCCATAATCTATACTGATATACGCAGAATTTCACTTGCAGGTAATAATAGACGTGCCTGCAGTCGGAGGGAGACTGGTGCTTGTGGATATGGCTGGTTCAGAAAACATAGATCAAGCTGGCTCTGTGGGACCTGAGGCAAAAATGCAGGTACAGTTTTTTTCCTTTAGGATTTGGGTTGAATGTTAGAAACTCAAATTCATCTGTCTTTGTAGTGTACTGATTTGTCCATTCTCCAAATTTTCAGACTGGTAAAATTAACCAGGGAAATATGGCATTAAAGAGGGTTGTGGAATCCATAGCAAATGGGGACTCACATGTACCGTATAGAGACAGTAAACTCACCATGCTTCTTCAGGTACCCTCTTGTCATATCCATTCTCTATTCTCCTCAACTTTACCAGTCCATATAGAGACAGTAAACTCACCATACTTCTTCAGGTACCCTCTTGTCATATCCATTCCCTATTCTTGCTTCTTTCAACTTTACCAGTACTATCTACCAGTTCTTCGACATGTCGTGCATTCTCTGTTAATATTTCTATGCCTAGTTTCTCTGAGCTTCAGTGTACCTGGGTTGAGGATGCATGCAAATTCAGATTGAAATTATTAATTTTTATTTTTATATGCAATAGGATTCTTTTGAGGATGATGGTGCCAAACTTTTGATGGTGCTCTGTGCGAGTCCAGATCCTCGAGACATACACAAGACCATTGGGACACTAGAATATGGGGCCAAGGCAAAGTGCATTGTCCGTTTGCCCAGTTCCCCTCCAAAGAAAAGAGGCAAATCCTTGGGATTGCAGTCTGCAGTGCTTGGGACTCGCATATTGGCCATGGAAGAGTACATCGTGAAACTGCAAACAGAGAATAAATTGAAAGAGCAAAACAGAGAAGCAACAAGAAGGGAACTGAAACAGAAGGAAGTAGAAGTAGCGCAACTGAAGGCAGAGCTTGAGGAAATGGAAAAAAAGAAGAAGGCCGGGGATGAAATAGAATTCAAGGTTGAAGAAAAGGCTAGGCTTATAAAAGATGAAATTGAAAAGAAATGCGAGGAGTATCAAAGAAAAGCAAATGACTTTGTTGAGCGTGGAAGAATGATGATGGAAAAACAAATTTTACAGCACCAAGAGGAGGTTGAAATGCTGAGTAGACGATTGGAGGAAATTGAATATGAACTTGAATATCTAAGAAGCAAGCTTAGGCCAACTATTCGAGAAGAAGGAACTGAGAATGCAAGTAAAGAAATTGAGATAATCCCTGAAACGTGCCTGATCAGGGCCAACGAACATGTTGCAACAGGATCAAAAGTTTTGCAAGAAGTTGAACCTTGTAACATGTCTGTAACTGCCGAAATCAAATTGCAGAGAAATTTTAGTTACAACGAGTCCGAGGGTAGAAATCACTTAAATAGCATTCATGGAGTGACCTTCAATGACAAAAATGCCTTGCCTGATTTGCACAAGCCTACGCACTTACATGGAGGCAATCCTGAAGGTAGCCCATTTGACAAAGATGAAGATGATGATCTTATAAAATCCGCAAGACTTCTGAGTAAAGGCTGGTTACCATCTACGAATGAGGAAGAGGAAAGTGTGAAAGAAGGGACCAAGGCTGTTTCAGACAAAGAGACAACTCTCGATGACAGTAAACATGTAAACTTAACAGATTTTGACAATAGTTGCAGAGGAGGCCATTTCCACGAGGAACTGGCAAAATTAAAAAGTTTAGAAAGATATTTCACAGATGAAAGAAGAACACGTATTCAGAACATATTTTTGCTTTGTGGGAATTACAGGGAAGTTGCTACCCGATCAAGAATCAAAGCCACCAAAGAAAGCAATGAGGTTAGTCAGACATCCAAGCTTGTATTAGATGAAACTGAGAAGGACTTTTTATCTGAAGCTTCTACAACACCTATAAGGCCAACAAGCAAGAACAGCCCGATCCATTCTCCAAATTTAACCAGAATCACTGGTAAAGATAGCTCGGTTAGAATCTCCCTCTCTGGAGAATCTACATCAATGAGTCCAGTAACTCTTTCATCATCCATGAGTCCCATAGATTTTATGTCTCGAAAGAGGATACAATTAGGTCATGAATTGTTGGACAGCAATGTAAATATATCAACACAAGACCGGCTTAAAGAGAGGCTCCAGACCACTGTCCCAATCAATGGTCTTGGTCCTGCTTCGGGATTGACTGATATAAAACCAATAACAAGTAACAGCAATAAAGAAATCCCAAAAACACCTCATAAAGATGCTGCAAATTGTGATACCGAATTAACAGATAATAAGGAGAATGAATTTCGACAACAGCAGGGCCGTGATTGTGATGTGTATGTAAAGTGGGAGACTTCCAAGGAAGTCACAGGGAAGCTAATTGGAATTATAAAAATTGCAAAGGATGCATTTCTTAAGGATTTGCGAAAGATGATTGAGCCTGTTGCCATGCGAGATTTCATCTTTCTCGTGCTTAGGGTAAGACTTTCCTGCAAACTTAATGTAGTCGAATTTTTCATTAGGGAAGATATGTCGCTTTGTATCTAAAGCAGCAGTCTTATATGGGGAATGACTTAAATGTTTATATGCAATAAGGGAAGTCATAGTAGGCCTATTGGGATTGACTTTTATACCTTTGCTTGATCCAGACTTGATCAGACTGGTGTTATCTGTAGGACCCAAGTGGAGCTCCAATTGCAAGGGAGAATGAAGCAAGCTTCCCAGTGACAAGTCTGCCTAGTTTCCCCAATCAACGAGGTAGCCGTCTTGCATGCCTCCGACTTTGCACTCAACAAGTGACGTCCATATATCCATGCTACCCCGGAGAGCTCCTAGGTTCACCCAAAGACCAATTGGAAGTCAGTGCAGCTCCCAAGAGCACCACAGTTCAAGCTTCTCCCAGTAGTCCATGGGTTTCTCCAGCCCAGAAAAAAGTGTTGAGGACAAGCAACCAATCAGCAAGTTCACCTGGGAAGTGAGGGAAGAAGGTTGGCTTTGCTCCTGAGATCATGAAAATCCAATATAAGGAGTCGAGGCTTTCTGTAGTCTAGTAGAAGGCCAAGCACAGGTCTGGCAAGGTGGTAATTAATTAGGTTTACGTATTCGTTTGTAAAGCTCTGATTCTAGATACAGGGGTAGGGTGCAGGACCTCTGTCACAGATAAAGAGAATTCTTCTGGCTAACATGGAGATAACTTATTTCTGGAATCCTCACAAACTTAATTACTACTAACAGTCTGCACATGCTTTTATCGAATTTTGTATTATAAACTCTTGCCTGGTATTATAAACTCTTTCCTAATTTTGACTTGCAGCATGCAGTTGATCCTGATAATGGACAACATTAGTCTGGTTGAAAAAGTGTATTTCTCACATACTACATCATTATAAACTACGTCATCAACATATTCTATTAACGTTCACTATGAACCAATTTGACTTGTAAGACATTCGTTAAGCTCCTTTGACAAAGACGGACAGGCAATCCTATAAAGATGGTGAAAGGTAATCTGTATCAGCCATTGTATTGTATGAAAAAATGCCCATTCTCTGAGGGAGATTTTTGGCTTTTCTGCTTCTACAATGCAAGCATGTGTCATAATATTCATAATGTCACCTAGCAACTTGAAATGGGTTTCTCTGCTTACAGATTCAATGATGAGTGCTTAGTTCTATATTTTCAGCTATTGAAATATTTTCCCACAGTAATATATAGCTGAAAATATTTTCCCGCAGTAATATCAGATTGCTTGAGAGATTGTGGTGAGGAGTTTTTCATATGTTTTTGAATATAATAAAACTGTTGAGGATTTAAAACATTGATCACCAGGCCTTACAAATTGAACAAGGCATTGTTAGTTATAACTGTAACCTCAACAATATGTGACTGTACACTGCCAGCTGTTCTGGCCAGCTGTATCAGTCGTTAGGATCAGTTCCTTTGTTTCTTGATTCAATTCTTCTTTTTTCTATATAGCTCTTGACTATCAGCTAATACAAATGCACTCGCATATTCTCGTTTCTTGTTCTGTCTACTCTGTTTCTTGTTTTCCTGCATAGTTTCTTGTTTTGTCATGGTATCAGAGCATGGGAGGTAAGACTCTTCACTTCACAGAGCTTGGAGAGCAGTCCGCTCAAAAGAACGTTGGAGATAACACAACACTCCAGTGCTTGGAAGCAGCCATACAGATGCAGATTCAGAGGACGAAGCGATTAAAGAATGCGTGATATCCCTTCTTCAGAAGGAAGATGCAAAAGTAGCGAGGAGGAAGACAAATCCCAGTCGTAGGATCGGAGCGTAGAGAATCGACAGACGTCGGATCCAGGTAAGGTGCACGAAACTTAATCTTTTAAGTGCGTAGGAGAACAGAAGTCCCGAAGTAAATTGGGACCGTCCATCGTCAGGAGGGATATGTGGCGAAAGATCTAGAACTCCGGACCAGCAACACTTCAGGAGTTTCCAGACGAGGTGGTCGCAAAATCTCCGAAGAAGCAGGGAGCTGGAGTCAATCTGAATTGTCCATCAGACAGGACGCGTGTTAGTGGATCCTACACTTCGGAGAAAAGGCACTTCGGGAGAAATCAAGTTGGAGGTAGAAAAAATCCCGAAGTCACTGGAGCTGAAGCAGATCTGGCCGTCTGATCCTGAGAGGACAGGGGTCACCAGATCTTGCACTCTAGAGAGAAATCACTTCGGAGGCTTTGGAGTGTGGACGAAGTGTCAGAGTCCCGAAGTTCATTGCAACCGTCCATTGCAAAAGGACATGTGGCAGGAGATCCCTCACTTCGAAAGTTGAGAGCTCTGGAGGAAAGGTGAGTAGTGTGGAGCAAGAACTCCCGAAGGCTCGAAGGCCAGAGTTCCTCTGAGTCGTTCATCAGCGGGGGACAGGTGTCAACCGATCTATCACTTCCCAGGATAACCACTCCGGAGGAAAGTCAGTGTGGGTTAAAAACGAAGTCCCAAAGTGACTCTGGACCGTTGGATCATATACAAACGTGTCAACAGATCCAACACTTCAAAGGTCCGAGGCACAAAACACTTTGGAAGAATGAAGGTCCTTTGAGTCAAGAACTCTCGAAGCTCCAAAGAGTCAGAGTAAATCCAGGCCGTTCATCAAGTTGGACACGTGGACCGCTGAGAGCTATCCTTCGACACTCTAAAAATTCGGCACTTCAGAGGTTTGCGAGTGCTAGTAGACGAGAACACCCCAAGGCCTGAAGCCCGGAGTTCATCTGGACCGTCCATCAACGAGGACACATGGCGCCGGATCTCTCACTTTGGAGGCTTAGCACTCCGGAGGGTTTTGCGAAGTAAAGCATTGGAGCAAGAACTGGTCAAAGCCTAAAGTCAATCTAAACCATTGAAGCTTGAGGACATGTGTTGACAGTTCTGACACTCTGGAAAGTTAACACTTCAGAGGTTTGTGGTGTTGTGCATCTCGGAACTCCCAAAGCCCAGGATTCTGAAGTAAATCTCAATCGTTCAATCAAAACGACACATGGAGGCAGATCCCGCACTGCGCAAGTTCGCTAACTCAGCACTCCAGAGGATTGTTAGTATTATGTATTAGAAATGCCCGAAGTCCAAACTCCCGAAGTAATTGTGAACCGTTGATCTTCGATAAACGAGGACCATTGATCTTTGCAGCAATTCGACTATTTGTCCAATTCGGCTATACGGAGGAACCGAGGCCTTCATGCATCGAAATGCCCGAATCCCAAAGTCCCGGAGCGCTTGGTTTTCAGTCCCCAATCACATGAGAAGCTGAACTTTAAATTTTTTTTGTCTCTTGAGTACACTCAGACAACCCGATTTCGCCATTAGAGGGGCTACAGTCGATAAATAACAAAGCTCAAAGCTCTAACTCTGTAGATCTCGTGCTCCGATAGTCAGATCCAGCCAGATCGGAGCTAAAGAAGTGGTTTGCCCCGTGTTTTTCGACCCGAAGTCACGTAGTGAACTTCGCAGACCTAGTTTTACGCGCAGGAAACAGGAAAAGAACCTGTATATTTGCATCAAGCGATTTCAGAGGTAATTTTTTTTTTCATTTTGAATTATTTTTACAAAAATGGCCACCTCTAACCATTTAGGATCAACACAAGGGCCAATTCTTCTTGGGAAGAACTATGAGTTTTGGTCTCTTAGAATGAGATCCTTCTTATAAGTATAGGATTGTTGGGATCCCGTGGATCATGGATATGTGGAACCAAATCCCATAGTTCTCGCTGCCATGACTGATCAACAACAAAATGCACAGGCAGAACGGAGGAAAAGAGAGAACAAAGCCAAGTTCTGGATTCAAAACTTTGTGAATGGCTCGATTTTCTCCAAAATCACAGGTGTTGTTACTTCAAAACAGGTCTGGGACATCCTACAAACAACTTACGGAAATGACAGGATCAAAACAGTCAAGCTGCAGATGTTGAGGACACATTTTGAGACTTTGAAAATGACAGAGTTTGAAAACGTGGACCAATTTATGACCAGAGTCATGGGAATTGTAACCTAGATCAAATTGACTGGTCAAGACTCAAGACATCCTTGATCAAAGGATCGTTGAGAAATTCCTCAGAAGTATTCCAAAGAAATTCGAGATGGTTGTTACAGCCATCCTTGAATCCAAGGATTTGTCCAATTTTTCCACAGATGAACTAATGGGTTCTCTATTGACACATGAGACTCGACTACATCTAGAAGATGAGTCAATAGAAAACGCCTTCAAAACTCAATTCTCCTTCAGCAGAGGGAGTGGAAGAGGAAGAGGTAACAGAGGAAGAGGGAGAAGTCCAAGCAATCAACACTCAGGTGAAGGTCACACCTATTAAAAAAGGAATCAGAATTACTAGCCTCAAAGAGGCAGAGGGAGGAGATCCAATGAAAAATCAAGCATACAATGCTATTACTGCAAAAAGTATGGACACTATGAATCTGAATGCAAGAAGAAGCAGACAGATCAACACTCATGCAGAGCAAATGTCTCAAATCATGAAGGAGACACCTCTGGTGGGATGTTTCTTTCCTGTAACAAGGCTGAAGAACAACACTAGGATCTCTGGTTGCTGGACAGTGGATGCAGCAATCATATGACAGGTAACAAAGAATTATTTTCTTGCATTGATTCTTCTCTTTCATCATATATTACACTTGGAGATGACTCTTTAGTTAAAGTTCAAGGCAAAGGAACTTTACCTATTTTCACTAAACAAGATGTAAAGAAAGACATACACGATGTCTATCATGTTCCAGATCTAAAACATAATCTCTTAAGTGTAGGATAGCTAATTGAACATGGCTATAAGGTACTTTTTTAAGGAGCCTCGTGTAGGATATATGACAAAACCCTCAACAGAAAATTGATTTCTGAAATCCACATGAATAGGAACAAAATGTTTCCTCTATCCCTTAGAACTGCAAATCTGACCCAGTCTTATGCACAAAGTGCATCCACCCCCAATGAAACCTTGATTTGGCATGCAATTTTTGGACATCTACCCTTTCAGAGTCTAAGCCTTCTACAAAAGCACTCCATGGTCAAAGGTCTACCTATCTTCACAGAACAAAATTCGCCATGTGAGTCTTGCATTCTTGGAAAACATAAGAGAACTAGTTTTCCATAGTCCTCCACTCAAGCCAAACAACACCTAGAGTTGGTTCACACTGACCTCTATGGACCAATGCAAACAAAGTCAATAGGTGGCAACGTTATTTTTTAACGTTTATTGATGATTTTAGCAAGAAAATATGGATCTATTTTCTCAGACACAAGTTTGAAACTTTTGCAAAGTTCAAAGAATTCAAGGCTAAAGATGAAAAACAGAGTGGAAAATATGTGAAAGTTCTCAGGTCAGATGGAGGAGGAGAATACAGCTCCAAAGAATTTGCAAAATTATGCAAATCACAAGGTATCATCATGCAAACTACAACTAGGTATACTCCACAACAAAATGGAGTGGCTAAGAGGAAAAATCAGACTATAATGAACATGGAAAGGAGCCTTCTTAGAGAGAAATGTCTGTCAAATCTATTTTGGGCTGAAGCAGTAGCATGCTCAGTTTATCTCCTAAATAGATCTCCAACCACTAGTGTCAAGATGAAGGTCCCTCAAGAAGCATGGAGTGGGACAAAATTGAATGTTGCTCGTCTTAGGACATTTGGATGTATTGCATTCGCTTACATACCTTCCGAATTAAGGAAGAAACTTGATGATAGAAGTGAGAAATGCATTTTTGTTGGCTATAGTGAGACATCCAAAGCCTACAGACTCTACAATCCGATTTCAAAGAAACTCATTCTTAGCAGAGATGTCAAATTTCTTGAAAATCAGTTCTTGAGTGAGTTTGAAAATCATCCTATGGACAGTCAAAATCCATTGCTACCACTTGTTGAAAACACAAAAAATTCAGGACAACAAACACATCAACCTATCCTTCCAAGATTGCAGGTACAAGCACAGCCTGAAATTCCTCAGGACAACTCTTCTTCAAGCAAAAATTCATCCTCTGAACTACAAAATCAAAGAACTCGAAGCTTGAGAGAAATCCATCAGCAGTTGGATGATATAGATCAGCACAATCTTTTTTCATTAATGTCATGTCAACCTACATCCTTTAAAGAGGCAGCTAAAGAGCCACATTGGGTTCAAGCCATGAACGAAGAGATTGACTCCATTGAGAAGAATAAGACATGGGATCTTGTTGATCTGCCCAGACATAAGACAACTATTGGTGTCAAGTGGGTTTACAAAACTAAACTCAATGAAAAGGGGCAGATTGAAAAAAAGAAAGCAAGACTTATTGCCAAAGGATTCTCACAGCAACCTGACATTGATTATGGTGAAAAATTTTCTCCAGTAGCAAGGTTGGACATTGTAAGGACTCTTCTCGCCATAGCAACTCAACAAAAATGGAAAGTCTACTAGATGGATGTCAAACCAGCTTTCCTGAATGGTCTCTTAGAAGAAGAGGTCTATGTGGATCAACCACCTGGATTTGAAGTCAAAGAGAAGCCAGCGAAAGTGTATCGGTTGAAGAAAGCCTTGTATGGCTTAAAGCGATCTCCAAGAGCTTGGTACAACAGAATTGACACTTAATCAAGAGCAGTTTCAGTAGAAGCCAAAATGAGCCAACTCTATACACCAAAACAAATCAACAAGGTAAAATTCTGATTGTATGTTTATATGTTGATGACATTATATATACTGGAAATCTTGATTTAGCCAGTTTTAAACATGCCATGCAATCTAAGTTTGAGATGACAGATCTTGGAATAATGAAACATTTTTTGGGGATTGAGGTTGACTAATCAACCAAAGGGATTTTTGTCTGTCAGCAAAAGTATGCAGCAGACATCATCAAAATATTTTGCATGGAAGATTGCAATCCAACAGAAACTCCTATACCCCTAGGCACAAAATTGAGCAAGCAAGATGAAGGCCCTACAATGGACTCTACCTTATACAAAAGTTTAGTAGGCAGTTTGTTGTATCTTACAACAACTAGGCCTAATATTATGTATGCAGCCGGCTTTGTTTCCAGGTTCATGGAATCTCCCAAAGATTCTCACTGGAAGATGGCGAAAAGGATTCTGAGATATGTTGCAGGCACTCTTAATTTTGGTTTATGGTACTCTCAGTCTGAAGATAATCATCTTTCTGGTTACACTGACAGTGATTTTGCAGGTAGCCTAGATGACCGGAAAAGCACCTCAGGGTATGTTTTTCACCTGGGCACAAATCTGATTTCTTGGGCATCAAAGAAGCAACCCATTGTTTCAATATCTTCTGCAGAGGCAGATTATGTCGCTGCTACCTCAGCTTCCTCTCAAGTTGTGTGGATGCAAAGACTATTGAATTACATGTCACATACAAAAAAGGATCCAACTCCTATCTTCTATGACAATACTTCCGCAATTGCCTTATCTAAAAACCATGTTTTTCATAAGAAAAGAAAGCACATTGACACTCAGTTTCACTTCATACGTGAGCTAGTCAATAATGGTGAAGTCGCACTTCAATTTTGTGGCTCACGAGATCAGCTCACAGAGATTTTTACAAAGCCATTAGGAAAAACCATTTTGATTTTCAGAGACAACACTTGGCCATTATCAACACTGATGTTTGTAATTGTTGAGCTTAAGAGGGAGTGTTAGTTATAACTGTAACCTCAACAGTATGTGACTGTACACTGCCATCTGTTCTGGCCAGTTGTATTAGTCGTTAGGATCAGTTCCTTTGTTTCTTGATTCAATTCTTCTTTTTCCTATATATCTCTAGACTATCAGCTAATACAAATGCACTATGCATATTCTCGTTTCTTGTTATGTCTATTCTGTTTCTTGTTTTCCTGCATAGTTTCTTGTTTTGTCAGGCATGAGGATATATTTTGCAATCAGTTTGCATATTTGTTGATAATGTTCCATCCAATTTGTATATCGCTTTGTTGATTTGATTTCTCTGTGGTTTATAAGTACAGACAACACTCGTAGGCATTGATTTTTCAGTGTCGTCAGGTAACTCCTATATTTGTTGCCATATCTGCACCATATTGTATCTACTACACTAATTTTTTTAGCTCTTTGCATTGCCTTGCACCTCATGTTTGTGAGTATGGATTACATTAGGATGGGTTTTTGAGTGTGATAGATAAAATAAGATGGCCAATTTTTAGTGGGTCATTAAGAACATGTGTTTCCTCCTCAAAGATCACAGGTTCAAATCACAGGTTCAAATCTAAAAGAGTAGAGTATGTACACCTCCGTAAACTTTAATAATAAAATCCAAAACATGAAAAAAATAAAATTAATTCAAATCATATGTTAATATTAATGGTATATTATTTTTTACACTATTCAGTCAAATAATTACATAAATTTATTTTTCTTTTTCAAAAGCTATTTTACAACATTCAAATGTTTTCTTATGCACAGCCTAAGTTAATGTGTCTGCAACCATCTGTTCAGAATCACAGAACTCCATTCACAAAACATTATTTTCATCCTACTCTCAACCATGATATTGTTTTTCAATGTGTCTAATCATGATCATACATCTCTAACTGACACGTCAAAATTAGACAGTGTTGTTAACCAATACCAGTTTCTTAACGAGTAGATACTCGCCACAGTTCATCAAAATATATCTTTAATATGCACTACAAATTTATTGAGATTCTACTTAATTGTGCGATGATTTATGTTAAGGTATAATATGAGAAACATATTGTTTGTATTAATAACATGAGATCTACCTTTCAGAAATCTACGTGGGAAAAACTTAAACCAAAATTGAGGAATATGCCTTTATAATCTAAAATATAGAGATACTATTACATTTCGGGTCAAAAACGATGATATTAATTTTAACAAAAATATTTTGTATTGTTTTTGGTTTTGAAATTGATGGTAACTTTAAAAAGTGTAATAACTTCAATATACCGACCCTTATAAACATCATATAATCATGATAGGTTTTGTGATTTGACTTTATCATAAAAGTTATTATTAAAATGCTTTTCAAAGACGTTAATATATCCACATATAGACATCATTTTATCCACATCTAAACGTGGATTTAGTGACATGTAGACATAGATTCCATTATATCCATGTCAAAAGCAAAGTACATACCTATTTAGGGTTTCCTTTTCAAGTAAAGGTCGATAAAACAACGTTTTTCCATAGATTAAAAAACATGATAAGTAAGACATTAAGGATAATAGAATGAGGATGATGTAACCTAACATATAAACCTACCTAACCTAACCCAACCTCCCCAAATAAGCTACCCCTTTATAATAGGTATAAAATATAATCAATGTTTTCACAATATTGCTTACATGATCAGTCTTTGAACATTAGGGTTTGTTGGTTTGTTCATTCAATGCACATTAAATTTTGGTGAGCAATAGGGTTTTGTCGGTTTGTTCATTTGAGGGGCATTAGGTCTGTTTGTTGGTTTATTCCATTTGATCATGCTCTTCTCCCATATATCTCAATAGTTGAATGGGTAAAAATGTTAGTGTTGATGCTCTTGCTCGAAAAGTGGCCTTTGCAATGACGATTACAACCACAAGGAATACACCTAACTAGGTTTAGATGCAATGCATTTGATGATATTTGCAAACATATGAAAAACACTCATTATCTGAAATAAATCAATCGGTGAAACAATCATGAATGGATTCATGCCAAATTCCTATTATGCAGAAATTGCTCCTTTTGATCTTTACGTCAATTCATCTTAGCTCCTCACTGTCATCATCAACCATGGACGACGAGAACAAAATTTTGGAATAATTGCAGACATGTTTTTAAATGTCTAAAGCACACATACATTCATTATTGGTAGATATGTCAAGTTCATCAATGAAATTCTAACTTGCCTCCTTGACACCTATTTTCTAGGCAACAACTGGAAGAGCATGCTCATAAAAGAAACGTTTGTGGATTAGCCTATCATAGGTACCCCATGGCATCATTTCAACTCGATTGTTTAACCTAAAGATATTGTTTCATTGAATATAGCTCAATCATCACATTCCATTAGTATAGGACTAAGTCATGACACATCCATTACTATCAAACCCATCCTGACCGACACTTACAAAATAATTAGTTTAGATTTTCGAGATTACCGGATTATGAGGTTTGACTTAGAATATGAAATATATCGACCTCCCGAATGCACTTGTGGGGAAGTTGATTGTATATGTTTTAATGATGATTTTTATGAATATAATAGATTTAATTTTTATAAAGATGCATTAACTCTAGGTAAACCCTACCCATACTCATAGGGCCCTCAAGGAAATGCTTTATAAGTTGATCTTGTTTGTTGTGAGATGCATTTTCTTACAAACAATAAATTATGATTCGAAAACATTATGATGGGTGTGTAATTGTTTTATCAAAATGTTGAAATTTCATTTTCACAAAATGTATTGGTGTGTTCATTCAAATTTATATGTTCATGAAATGATTTATTTTGAGGTGTACTTAAACCCCAAACCTATTAGGGTCAATAAAAAAACTAATATGTTTTATATGGAGAGTTGGCCTGTGCTCCACCATTTATCACTCAAATTAGGGGTCAAGCAATGTGAGATAACCCCAATATGAATCTACTAGAATTTGGCAAGGCCCAAAAAGCTAGAGACATCTTCACTTCATATCTACCTAAGAATCCTCGAAATGATGTGTGTCCTAGGAGTCAACTCTGCCTCTAATACCCAACCTTGGCATTAGTTTCATTATATGAGTGTGCTTAATGTAATATACATGGATACAAATTGACACATTACCACTGTTAATATACTTTTGATCTAAAATATAAGCAAAAAATATAATATGTAAAAGTCTAAAATAACATAAATACAAGAATGAGAAATTCAAGTAACGCACATAGATAAAAAAAAGTAGGATGGGGGCACTTACAAACCCAATGATGTATTACACCTAGAATTATAGATTGTTGGAGAAAGACTTCTCCAATATCATCTCTGTTAAGAGATACAAGTGGTTTTATTTGATAGATGGAATTGATCACAGAAGAGAGGTAAACCCTTGTTTATATAAGAGAGTGAGAGAAGCCCTACCTTGTGGCTAAAGTACCTATAATGAGTAATTAGGTCCTTGTTGACACTAATTAGTTTAATTTTATATTTTATGTCTGGTTTAATATAAAATACTGATCCAAATGGATGTCGATGGCCTCCCACCTATTCCAACTGGTTCATTTTGGCAATTTTTCACTTTGGCAGGTTTTTCCTAGTTTTCGAGTCCCTGACTTTCGGGGTCGTTTTGAGGCCCTAAATAGCATTTTTAGGGCTCACCACAGCTAGACTTTTAGTGGAGATAAATTCTGGTGGAAAAATGTGTATTCCTCGGATAGATCTTTGCAACGTGCTATTGTGTGCCTAAAACAAAGATCGTATGCAAAATTTACGACCCTGGGAAGTTGATGTACTAACCTACCCCAACGGGGCCCACATGACTTTTGGCGCTTCATCTCCTAAGGTTATGTTTTTGGATGTCTAGGGTTTTGGAATTCTTTCTTATTGTAAAAATGCCTTCAAAGCCTCATTTAAATCATCTTCTTGCGAATGAGCGCATCCGTCACATCTCTTCTTAGAATTAAGATGCCACCATTCCAGCAAGCTTATTTTTTCGTTGCATTTTACAGTTTCAACTTATTTCCTTATTGAATAGAAACCAATTTTACTATATCTTTGCTATTATATATTAAGCATCCTTTAATAATAATCTCTAATCATTTCATTTTGCTCATACAATCTGGATCAGTGGTATTAGAGCAGTCTTCTCCTTGTCATTCTTAATGCATGTCCTCGACGAGGTCAAGGTACAAAGAATTGGGTCTCGAGTTTGTTTCCCTTGAGGAAAAAAGATCTTGCACGCCCAAGAGACCTCTCATGGCGGGAGAAAATAAAGATGACGGGACAAGAGATCCTTTCAAAATGTTTCTTGAGGAATCCCTCACGCAACAGATGAACGAGATGATGGACAGTTTTGTGCAAATCCTTCGGGGGTTACCAATAGGCGACACATCTTCCTCAAGCGGAGGCGTCGCCCACTTCAAGGTACAAATCAACTTTGATATTCCTATATTTGAAGGACACATAGATGCAGATGTTGTAGAAAAATGGTTGAATCTACTAGAAGGGTATTTCTTTGTCCATAACTTTTCAAATAGAAAAAAATATTACTTTTGCGCTCCTCAAAGTCATTCCCCATGTCAAATATTGGTGGGAAACTTTCTGTGAGAAAAATGAAACAGAGGAACCCTCATTATTTACAATCGCGGTCACCTGGGAGTCCTTCAGGGATGTTATTAAAGAACAATACTACCCTGTCGGAAGTTATGACAACCAGTACACAAAATGGAGCACATTGTGGCATGAAAGAGACTAAGCAGTGCCCGAGTTCACAAATATCTTCCATACCTTGTGCACCAAGATGGGTATCAAATATTATGAGCGACATATGGTTCTCAAGTATCGCGGTGGTCTGCATAGATACATCCAGGCCGAAATGGAGTTTCTGGACATCTCGTCCTTGGGTGTGGCCTATTGATATGTCGTCAAAATCAAGAAGAAGCTTAAACAAAAGACGTGGCAATTTGGGCCTGGGAACCCCTCACAGCAAAAGAAGGGAAAGGGCGGCCCCAACCCACAAAACAAAGGACAGAGCAAAAATGGATAGCCTCAGGACAACCAGTCCAAGCTGCAAGAAAAGAAGGACACCAAAAAGAAAAGTAAGATATCAGGAAGTGGTGTGACTTCCATATAAGCCCCTGTCGTAACACTGCTGATTATTGTTCAAAGCAGTCACTGGTGGCTGGGGTGAAAGCCTATGAATCAAATGTGGGTTCCGACTCTGAGTTAGAAACAGAACGGGGGAGACAAATCATTGATGTAGAACCCAGTGCTACTGTTGCTACCACCAAGCTCCAACCTAGTGAACCGGACGAGCCAGAGGAAGGAGAGTGTTTTTTTCATTCACATATATGGGTGAAAGGTACCCCGTTGCACTTCATCGTTGATAGTGGTAGTCAGAAGAACCTCATCTCAGCAAAGGTTGTCAAGCGGCTAGCCCTGTTGACAATGCCGCACCCACATCCCTACACCATTGGATGGCTCCGCCAAGGTAGTGATCTCTGCGTCAGCCAATAGTGTTGCATGTTGTAGGCCATCAAGCCCTTCAAAGACGAGGTATTGTGTGATATTGCTCCTCTCGAAGTTTGTAATGTTCTTTTGGGCCAACCTTATTTATGGAAACATCGTGTTGTATATGAGTTTAGGCCTCACAATGTTATTATTACTTTGAACAAAAAATTGTATAGGATACTCGAGGTAGTCCCACCTAGTACTATTTCCTTGATCTTTGACAAGCAATGTAGGAAGGTCATCTCTCAGACAATGAATTTTGTCTTCTTCGTGATTCACTCTCAGAGTGAGCGAAAGATCATAGCCACATACAGGGCCTCTGTGGCCGACCTCTCTACTCAACAAAAGCAAGTGGATAAGGTTGTGGAAGAATACTTATATATATTCTCATCACCTACCGGGGTACCTCTACATTGTCAAGTCAAGCATCTCATCGATCTGACCCCTGGTGCACCTCTACCCAATGGGCCAATCTATCGTCGCTCTCTATTAGAGAATGATGAGATCAAGCGACAAATCCAAGAAATGTTCCACAAGGGGCACATTCATCTCAACCCATCGCCTTGTGGGAGCCCAATCGTGCTGGTGCAGAAGAAAGACGAGACCTGGTGACTCTGCATTGAATACCGAGCCTTGAATAAAATCACAGTCAGGAAACAATACCCAATTCCCCGAATCAATGACCTCCTTGATCAGCTCACATGGGACAAAAACTTCAGTAAGATTGATCTGAAGTCTGGCCAGCACCAGGTCCCAATAAAACAGATAGATGTATGGAATATCGTCTTCAAGTCAAAAGAAGGTATTTTTGAATGGTTGGTCATGCCCTTCGATTTGACAAATTCTCATGCCACTTTCATGAGGATGATGGATGATATCCTGTGACCTTTCACCAATACTTTTGCAGTGGTGTATCTAGATGACATCCTCATTTACAACAAGACTTGGGCAGAGTACTTGAAATATATTCAACATGTTTTGCACACCCCGTGGTAGCACAAGCTATATGAAAACTTGGAGAAATTCTCCTTCGGCATGGACAAGGTCCATTACCTGGGCTACATCGTTGATCAACATGGTGTACATGTGGCTCCACCTAAGATCCAGGTCGTCCATGACTGGCCAGCCCCAACCACACTCACTGAGCTTTGAAGCTTCTTGGGCCTTGCCAATTTCTATCACAGGTTCGTGTTGGGATTCTCACATATTGCATGGGCCCTCAGCCAAATAACCAGGGGTGGCGGTAAAGAACAAATTGTGTGGGGAATGTCCCAACAACAAGTGTTTGATGATTTGAATCAACGCTTGCACTCAGCCCCAATACTTTCATTATCGGACCTACAACAACCCTTTAAGATCGAGACAGATGCTTCAAACTATGTTGTGGGCGTTGTTCTCACTCAGCACGACCACCCTGTGGCCTATCATAGTGAGACACTATCAGATGTTGTATGTAAGTACCCTACATACGGAAAAGAAATGTACTCCATTGTGCAAGCCTACCTCCAGTGGATACATTACATTATTGGGAAGCAGACAGTCATCCACACTGATCATAAGCCACTGCAGTTCATGCAGACACAAGGAAAATTGTAGAATGACCTCCATCGACATAAGTGGTCCACATAGTTGCAACAGTTCCACCTCAACATCAAGTATAAAACATGAAGTACCAATCGAGTCACTGATTGCCTCAGTCGACCTCCAGTTACGAAACTCACCACGGTGATATACTCTTGTAGCCATGAGACCTTCAGATGGCCCCACCTCTATGAGACAAAACCTGACTTTTCCACCACCTACCAAATGTTGGGCGCAAAATCAGTTGTCACTAATTTCCATCTTCAGGACGGGTTATTGTGCCATCTAGGGCATCTCTACATTCCATCAAGTGAGCAAGCGAAGATGATTTGAGAATATCACTATAATCGGGTGGCAAGACACTTCAACATCGAAAAGACAGTGGTAATACTGCATAAACATTTCTACTGGCCAAAACTTCGACAGGATGTGGGAAAGTATATCAATTCCTGCACTGCCTGCACTATTTCCAAACCGACCACTAAGAAACAAAGCTTGTACACCCCTCTTTCTACTCCTGATAGGCCATGGGAATCCATATCAATGGACTACATGTTGATCCTTTCGTCCACCAAAAGGGGAAATGACTGTGTTTTTATGGTTGTTGATCTCTTTTCCAAGATGGTGATTATGGCTGCCTGTAAGAAGAGCATCACCATAGAGAACATTGCCAAGCTCTTCTTTGAATGAGTATGGGTACATTTTTGAATCCCACAAACCATTGTCTCAGATCAGGACACTCAGTTCCTTAGCACATTCTGGTTCAGCCTCTGGTCACTGCTGGACACCAAGCTCACCAAATCCATTTCTTTCCACCCCCAGACAGATGGCCAAACTAAGGTCGTCAATCGAATGATCGTGCATATCCTACGCATGTACAATTCCAAGAACCCACGCACATGGGATGAGAGTGTTCCCTATGTTCAACATAGCTACAACCGATCCCTACATAGCTCAATCGGTCAGAGCCCCTTTCAGGTGGGGTTGGGATTCTAACCATTGGGTCTTATGGATGTTGCACTACCCCTTGCATCCACCTCGTTCGATTCATCCCTTGCTCCAACTGAAGTTGATAAAGCCACCCAGTTCATTGAGCGGATCCAACACATCCACCAACAGGTTCAGGATATTTTACAAAAATCCAATGCCAAGTACAAGCATCATCATGATCAACATCGGGTTCCACATAAGTTTCAAGTGGGAGATAAATTTTGGTTGCACTTGAAGAAAGAACGCCTTACAGGCCCCCATCGAAAGCTTCGCCCACTCCATTATGGACCTTACACCATCACCAAGGTTGTGGGTGACAATTCTTTTGAGCTCAACATTCATCCTTTCCTTGGCTTGCACCTAGTGTTCAACGTGGCTCTCCTTCGACCATATTTCCCACCATTATTGGACACCTCAGAGATAGTAGAATAGTTGAAACCAATAGATCTCAACCCTGACTGCATGCAACATGCATCCAATGATCATATTGTGGAAATACAGGTCAAGGGCACTTGACAACAAAGGATATATCTTTATCGAGTTGTCAAAGCAGGGCAACTCCTGCACCAAGGCAAGTGGCTCACCAGGGGCCAAATTCAACGGAAATTTTCTCATCTAATGGGGAAACTCAACAGAATGGAGACCATTTCTTCCTAAAGGGGGAGGATTGATCCATATGTATGTTTATGGCCTCCCACCTATTCCGACTGTTTCATTTTGGCAGTTTTCTAGTTTGGCAGTTTTTTCCTAGTTTTCGGGTCCCTAACTTCTGGGGTCGTTTTGAGGCCCTAAACAACGTTTTTAGGGATTGCACAGTAAGATTTTGGACAAAGTTATAATCTAATGGAAAAATGTGTAGTCCTCGTATAGACCTTTCCAATAGACTATCGTGCGCCTAAAATGGAGATCGTATGCAAAAGTTACGACCATGGAAAGTTGATGTACTAACTTACCCCAACGGGGCCCACATGACTTATGGCGCTTCATTTCATAGGGTTAGGTTTTTGGATGTCTAGGGTTTTGGCATTCATGCTTATTGTTAAAATGCCTTCATAGCCTCATTGTAATCATATTCTTATGAATGAGAACAATCATCACATCTCTTCTTAGAGATAAGCCGCCACCATTACAACAAGCTTATTTTTCCACTGCATTTCACAATTTCAACTTATTTTCTTATTGAATAGAAACCAATTTTACTGTATCTCTATTATTCTGTGTTAAGCATATTTTAATAAAAAATTGTATTCATTTCATTTTTCTCATAAAATATGTATCAGTGATATCAGAGCGATCTACTCCTTGTCATTCTTAATGCATGTCCCCGACGAGGTTAGGGTACAAAGAATTGGGTCTGGAGCTTGTTTCCCTTGAGGAAAAAATCTCTCGCATGCCCAAGAGACCTCTCATGGTGGGAGAATAGAAATATGATGAGACAAGAGATCCTTTCAAAAAATTTCTCGAGGAAGCCCTCACACAACAGAGGAATGAGATAATGGATAGTTTTGCGTAAATCCTTCAACGACTATCAACAGGAGATGCATCTTCCTCAAGCGAAGGCGTCTCCCCCTTAAAGGTACAAATCAACTTTGATATTCCTATATTTAAAGGACAGATAGATGTAGATGTTGTAGACAAATGGTTGAATCCACTAGAAGGGTATTTCTTTCCATAACTTTTCGAATAGAGAAAATATTATGTTTGCGCTCCTCAAAGTTGTTCCCATGTCAAAGATTGGTGGGAAACTTTCTGTGAGCAAAAGGAAATAGAGGAACCCTTATTATTTACATTCACGGTCACCTGGTAGTCCTTCAGGGATGCTATTAAGGAACAATACTACCCTGTCGGAAGTTATGACGACCTGTATACAAAATGGACCACACTGTGGCATGAAAGAGACGAACCAGTGCCCGAGTTCACAAATATCTTCCATACCTTGCGCACCAAGTTGGGTATCAAATATTCTGAGTGACATCTGATGCACAAGTATTGCAATGGTCTACATAGATACATTGAGGAATAAATGAAGCTTCTGGACATCTCTTCCTTGGGTGCGGCCTACCGATATGCCATCAAAATCAAGCAGAAGCTTAAACAAAAGACGCGGAAATATTGGCCTGTGAAACCCTCACAATAAAAGAAAGGAAAGGGTGTCCCCAACCCGCATAAAAAAGGATAGAGCAAAGATGGGCAACCTCAGGACAACCATTCCAAGACAAAAGAAAATAAGGACACCGGAAAGAGAAAGAAAGATACCGAGAAGTGGTGTGACTTCCATAAGATCCCAGGGCATAAAACTGTTGATTGTTGCTCAAATAAGTCGCTAGTGGCTGAGGTGAAATCCTCTAAATCATATGCAGGTTCCGACTCCGAGTCAGAACCAGAAAGGGGAAGACAGTTCATTGACGTAGAACCCAGTGCTATCGTTGCTACCACCAAGCTCCAACCTGATGAACTAGACGATCTAGAGGAAGGCGAGTGCCTTTTTATTTCATAGATGTGGGTGAAAGGTACCCCACCACACTTCATCATTGATAGCAGTAGTCAAAATAACCTCATCTCAACAGAGGTCATCAAGAGGCTAGCCCTACCGACAACACTGCACCCGCAACCCTACACCATTAGATGGCTCCACCAAGGAAGTGATCTCTGTGTCAGCCAACGGTGTCTCCTGTCATACGACATCAAGCACTTCAAAGACGAGGTATTGTGTGATGTTTCTCTTCTCAAAGTTTGTAATTTTATTTTGCGCCAACCTTATTTATGGAAATTTCATGATGTATATGAGTCTAGGCCTCACAGTTTTATTATTACTTTGAACAAGAAATTGTACAAGATACCTGAGTGTAATATTCCAGATATAAAAAGTATGCAGAACATAAATAAAATGCTAGAAATGGCAGATGAGAAACATTATAACCAGAACAACACCATAATAATACCAAAATGATACCAGAATAACACCAAAAAGAGCACTTAAATTATTGTTAAGAACCAAATACTTGCATACAGAAATGCCACAAATATTCAGAGAACAATATAGAAAACCACAACTTTATTACATAAACCCTTAAGGTAGGGAAACACCATACAATGGATCCTATTATGGAAGGCATCCTCTCATGCTCACTTGCCTCTTCAAGGGTGCATCCTCCTATTGAGCTACTTCTCCAAATACAAGACTTCTCTTCATGTCCCATTACATTGCTTAAACCTCATTATATAGTGCTACCATCACCTAAGAACATTATAGAGGAGGAATCTTCTAGAAGTAGAACCTTCTAAGAAATCCTCTTACATTTATTATATATAATTACCAATTTATTATATCTAACTACTATAGTGGGCCTTATTTAATAATATAGTGGATCTAGTCCACCTTACATTGAATGGCCTCCACTATTATTACTATGGGCCCTCTCTAGCTACCTTACATTCCATCCCCCTTATGAAAGCGTTGTCCTCAACACTTGATGTACAACCATATACCAGGGTCCCATGGATAAGTGTGGACCATAGTGCTGAACTAGACTAGAGATCCAGGGTCCCATTGAGAAATGGAAGCCACCATGCTGAAGTAGTCCAACCGCCATTGTAAACCAGGGTCCCATGTCCAAGTGCTCATGTAAACTCCACACGAAAGATAGTGGCACCCAATAACCAACTGAAAATGATGTTCCCAATATTGACACCTATCATGTGGATCCAAATAAGAATATCCAACCACATAATGGGAAAGGATCAATGCTAAATCTGGAAGGAACAATACCATTGTAGAATATGCAAGATGGATGCTAGTAATCATAACTAGTTCTTGATGTGGGACATCGATGTTCTCTACAGAAGGTGGAGTAGAGTCATTAAGTAAAATATGGAAGTGGTTGTCATCCCAGAAATGACAACTATCCATATACCAATCATCACAATCGACCTCCAAATCATACCAAGCATATATTTCTTTATTATATTCATCCCTGATGTCCTCCATAAGAAATCTCTCATGCATGCTATCCAATGAATCTTGAATACTATGAAAACTATCATTGAGGTCATTTGTGAGGCCATCCAATGTGTCATACAATCGAGATTTGAATGCCTCAATAATTTGTAGAATTTATTTGAGGGTTTGAGAGGAAATAGCCATATGACCACCCTATTAACTCTTCGTTCCCGCATTCGTCATGAAAAAACCCAAAAAATAGAACAATAAGTTACGACAGAAAATCACGGCTTTTTCTAGAAAAACCCTGAAAAACTGTTGAATTTAAAATGCTCATAACTTCACTTCCCAGACTCCATTTCGACTGATTTTGTCTTTTAAATTGGGTGAAATTGTGAGAGGAACTCATATCTGTTATTTTTTTGGGAAAATTTGGCCTCTAGCTGCTACAAAAATAAAAACAAATCGTGCCTCCGTCCGTGGCAAAAACCCTGAAAAATTACAAATTTTAAAACTTCAATATATTGACTTCCCGGACTCCGTTTCAGATGATTTTTTTTTTCAACTTGGGTTTTTTTATGAGAGGAACTCATATATACAACCTATTTCTCCAATTTTTTCACAAAAATATACCGAAAATTTCTAGAATGTCGTGTCCCTCTTTTTTCTTTTCCGAAAAAAAAATCTGCAAAAATAAAAAATATTTGCCCACAATGTCTACCAAGGAAAGTTCTCTGATACCACTTGTTAAGTACCTGAATATATCTACAAATATAATCACCACAAATACTGAATACACAATAGATCCACAGAGCAATATAGAAGAACAATCTGCAAAATCTCTTTTATTACTATCAAACCCTTGAGGTAGGGAAACACCATACAATGGATCATATTAGGGAAGGGATCCTCTCCTATTCACTTGTCTCTTCGAGGGGGAATCCTCCTTTTGAGACACTGCTCCAAATACAAGACTTCTCTTCATGTCCCATTACATTGCTTAAACCTTATTATATAGTGCTACCATCACCTAAGAACACTCTAGAGGAGGAATCTTCTAGAAGTAGAACCTTCTAAGAAGTCCTCTTACATTTATTATATCTAACTACCATAGTGGGCCTTATTTAATAATATAGTGGATCTAGTCCACCTTACATTGAATGGCCTCCACTATTATCCACTACGGGCCCTCTGCCCCCCCAATACCTCTCCAGCTACCTTACAATTACTGAGAGAAATGTTCACTTACCTCTTCGAGGGGGAAACCTCCAGCAGAGTAGAGCTCTAATACAATTATATCCAAGACAACCATTCTCATACCCTCGAATCCTATTTATACTAAATATGTCTATCAAAACAACCATCTAGAGGAAGATCCTTCTAGAAGCAGAAGCTTCTATTAGGTCTTCTTACATTCAACTTATTCTTCCTTATTGCTAGGCCTTATTAATATTTTCCTTTATTACATCAGAATATATTATTCTACCTATGTGAGGGGTTAGGTCCCTAACATGTCCTCCCCCTTAAAAACAACCTTGTCCTCAAGGCTTGAGATGTGGAAATTTTTGCAGAATGGTAGTTGGTTCCCAAGTGGAATCTGTTGGGGTTGTATCTTTCCACTGGACTAACAGTTCCTTGATGGTTTGCTGATGAAGGCGACTTTCACGCTGGTCCAAAACTACTTCTGGTTGTAGCCAAATGGATCTTTCTTCATCCAACTCAGGAAGGTTGGTTTGAGTTTGGCACTTAGTTCCAATCACCCTCTTTAAGCAGGAAACATGAAAAAAAAGATGTATCTTAGAATGACTGGGAAAAGCTAACTGATAGGCCACCTGTCCCACACACGTGAGAACGGTATAAGGACCATAAAATTTGGGCACCAGTTTCTGACAATGGTCAGCCTTGAGAAAGTTTTTCTTGTAAGGTTGTAGTCAAAGAAAAACCTGATCCCCTTTTACAAATTGACATTTAGAGAGACCTTGATCTGCTTATTTATTCATGCGATTCTGGTCCATGACCAAATTCTCTTTGAGGGTACGAAGAATAGCCTCTCGAACTGTAAGAATTTGGTCAACCACCTGGACCTTCAAGACACCTGGTAAATATGAGAGAACTAAAGGTGGATTTTTTCCATAGATCGCTTCAAAAGGAGTCATGCGGGTAGTTGTATGGTATGAAGTGTTGTACCACCATTCAACTAGTAGTAACCATTGAGCCCACTGATTTTTCTTTTCCAATGAAAAACACCTTAAATATGTTTTTAAACACTTGTTGACAACTTCAGTTTGACCATCAGTCTGGGGATGATAAGTTGTGCTGAGATGCAAATGGGTGCCTTGTAGCTTGAACAGTTCTTGCCAAAAATTCCTGGTGAAAGTTGGGTCGCGATCAGAAACAATAGAATGTGGCATGCCATGAAGCTTGAAGGCCTGATCCATGAAAAATTGAGCCACAATGGATGCTATAAATGGGTGTTGAAGAGCATAGAAATGAGCATACTTGGAAAGGCGATCAACTACCACCATGATGACTGATTTATTTCCCAATTTAGGTAAGCCTACAATAAAATCCATAGAGATATCCCGCCAAATAGCAGGTGGAATCAGAAGCGGTTGTAGTGTGCCAAGAGATTTGACGGATTCTCCCTTGTTGCATTGACACACATCACATTTAGCCAAAAAATTACGAATGTCATGTTTCATACCATCGCAGAAAAAGGAACGTTTGACCCTATCATAGGTTTTCATAAACCCGGAGTGCCCATCTGTGGGTGTAGCATGAAGCTCAAAAAGTATCATGGATTTAAGTTTTGATTGTTTACTTAAATAAAAACGACCTTTGTATTGAAGCTCATCATGGAGCCAAGAGTACCCTGGGGAAACTGGAGAATTGGACTGCAATTGTTGTATCAGATGAAAACGTTTGGGATCATGTAGCCATTCCTAGTGAACGACTTGGAGCCAATCTGGTACAATGAAGGAGAGAGAAAAAAGGAACCCTTCATCTTCATATTTTTGAGAAGTGCATCCGCAACCACATCGTCTTTTCCTTTCTTGTAAATGATCTCATAATCATATCCAAAGAGCTTAGTCACCCATTTTTTTTTTCTTTGGGGAGGAAATGCATTGTTCCAGAAAATACTTGAGGATTTGATGATCTATATTAATTTTGAAGTGTTTCCCCAATAAATAAGGGTGCCAAAGATCAACGACATGCAGAATAGCCAACATTTCCTTTTCATAGATTGATTTGCCCAAATTTTTTTTAGACAATTGTTTGCTAGTAAAGGCCAAAGGCCGACCCTCTTGCATAAGGACAATGCCAATCCATTTCCCTGAAGCATCACATTCCAGGACAAAGGTCTTTGTGAAATCGGAAGGGCCAGGACTGGAGTGGTGCACATGGCCATCTTCAAGGTTTGAAAAGCCTGAGCAACTGTTGGAGTCCAGGTGAAAGAATTATTTTTAAGGAGTGCAGTGAGAGTGGCTGCAATCTTTCCATAATTCTTAACAAACTTGCGATAATAACCTATTAATCCCAGAAATCCACGCAAGCTTTTGAGATTATTTGGGTGAGGCCAGTCTTGCATAGCTTCAATATTTTTAGGATCCACCTTGATGTCATCCTTGCCAGCAAAATGACCCAAGTACTCGACTTCTGAGGCGCCAAAAGAACATTTAGATTGTTTCAAAAAAATTTGGTGCTGAGAGAGTAGATGGAGAACTCGATCCACATGAGAAAGATGGCCTATCTAGGTTTTTCTATGGATATCATCAAAGAAAACTAAGACAAAATGACAGAGAAAAGGACGAAAGACATGATTCATGAGGCTTTGGAAAGTGGAGGGAGCATTACACAAGCCAAAGGGCATGACCAAAAAATCATAGTGGCCCTCATGAGTTCTAAAGGCAGTCTTAGGAATGTCTTCCTCTTTCATACGGATTTTTTGGTAGCCAAAACAAAGATCAAGTTTAGTAAAGAACTGGGCACCACTCAATTCATCCAAGAGGTCATCAATGACAGGAATGGGAAATTTGTCTTTAATGGTGAGTTTTTTGAGGGCGTAGAATTCAGGACACATGTGCCAAGAACCTTCTTTCTTCATGACCATAGGAGAATATTAGGGGCTCGTACTAGGGTGGATAACACCTGCGTTAAGAAGTTCTTGAACCATTTTCTCAATTTCATTTTTTTGGGAAAATGGGTGATGATAGGGACAAATATTGGGAGGAAAGCTTCCTGGGACAAGGGGAATGGAATGATCATGAACACCACAGGAAGGAGGGATTCCCTGGGGAGTGGAAAAAACCACTTGATGTTTAGAGAGGATGGATTCACTACTACATATTGAAAATATTATGACGACTACTTGCAACGAAAGTACTATTTTGTCGCAAACTTCAAGATAAAAATTTCAATTTTTCAATTTTGATCTAAATACACCCCGTATTTGTCGCTCTATCGATGGAAGCAAACTTTTGTCTCTGTTTTCGTCACAAGAGCGACGCTCACATGTTTTCATCGCAAGAACGACGCTCACTATAACCCTTCCCGTCTTCGACAAAGTGACCTAAATATAACAAATAAACATCTTTCCATTTGATAGGTAATCCCAATTAAACAAATAAACATCTCTCCATAAATTAACTATGGTAATCTTAGTTAATAAATTTCAGAGACTTCCTTTCGAGAATATAACTATAGCGTGAAGAGATTAAGTCTAAAATATTCCCTATTTTCATTATATCAATGGGAATAGGGGCCAACACATAGGTGGGATGAGCATGGATAGAGTCAAAATTTCAATACTTACCTGATTCGTCTAGATGTCTGGATCTCCTCTCGGCATTCGGTCAACCCTTCTTGCCTTGTATTCCTGCGATTTCAAATCCACAACATTTTAGTTCAGAAAAAATAATTATGAATGCATTTCCAGTTCAGAATATTAGTGGAGGATAATAATGATAGTTAGAATATATATATATATATATATATATATATGAAATTGTTGATAGTAAGAATAAAAACATGACCAAATAAAAAGTCATGAAACCTAACAACACAATTCACATTTGGAATCTCCTCCTTTTTGATGGGACCAACGCTCGATGCATTTCCTGTGAGCATACCGTGTAGCCAAAAAAACACATGTTTTGTATGAACATGTTTATGATAAAATATGACATAATACTCGACATCCATAAACCTATCATTCATCAAAGATGAAAAAATATAACCACTTTTATCTATCCCCTAAACCCTGCACCTTCAAGGTGCCAAAATAGGCACAGAGAATCTCCATATTTCCTTTATTAATGAAATTCAGAGATATTTAAAAAATGAGATGAAATTTGGTGAATAAAAATATTTATAATTTTTTTTTTTGCAAATACATAAATTCATTATTTTGGTAAATCAACTAATTTTTTATTGATATGCAACTTATATGACAATACATTGATCAAAAGTTTTTAACCCATAATGTTTTCAATCTTCCTTCTAGGTCACACTAACCATTTTCATTGACCATCTCATACAAAAGGATGTCAATATCAACAAGATAAATGAAATCCTTGTTCAGATTTCAGGGACTTCCTCTCGAGAATATATCTATAGCGTGAAGAGCTAAGTCTAAATTATTCCCTATTATCATTATATCAGTGGGACCAGGGGCCAAAACATAGGTGGCCTGAGCATGAATAGATTCAGAATTTCAGTACTTACCTGACTCGCCTGGATGTCCGGATCTCCTCTCGGCATTTGGTCAACCCTTCTCGCCTTGTATTCCTGTGATTTCAAATCCACAACATTTTAGTTCAGACAAAATAATTATGAATTCATTTCCAGTTCAGAATATTAGTGGAGGATA
>ML799742.1:233590-243789 GCA_009831015.1 Picea engelmannii | reverse complement strand
CAATCAGACCAGCTTATACATTGGTGATATTGGTCCATTTTCATTTGTTTCTATTTTTGTTCCTATGCTCATAGTTTCATTTAGTTTTTGTTTAATTCTTGTTAATAGCTTTATTGTTTTCTTTCTAACCTTTTACACCACAGATGTCATGCCTAGCAGAGCCCAACTGGGCATGTAAGCACTCACTTTTTGCTCACATAGTGACGAAAAGAGTGCAAACACATATGATGCCTCTTTATTGAATACCTTCTTTTTTTTTCATTTTAGAGAGAATCTCTATATTAGTACTCTCTACAATTCAGTGCTATAATAAAATGCTACAAGAATTCCTCGATCAATACTCATCTTGAATGCTAGAATATCTTTAATTCAAGCACTCAATGTGATTGCTCCAATGCATATATTCTCACTGCTCAGTTGAATTCTTCTATGTTTCTCATTCTAGATCTCTTCTTTTTCTTGGTCAATCATGGATATTTTCATTAGATCTTTGTTAATTCTTCAAACTCTGTGGAACTTTGTCTTCTGCTATTGTCAATCATGGATTGTTTATACTTTCAATTCTCTGGTAATGAATTGGATTCTGTATTTTACATTTACATGAAGGATGACTCTGCATGATCATGGCTCGATTCGACTTGAATAGGAAACAACTCAAAGGTTAGAATCTACTATGACTCTCTAACTGTTAGTAAAACTCAATTATACAAAAACTCATTTGTTGATACTAAACTTTTATAGACTCAACTAAATGCTAGCAATTGAATATCAACTATTGTCATTAAGTAACGATCTTGTCAACTAAAAGTTGACTTACATTATAAACTCAATTTCTTGTTATACTAACTCATTCGACTCAACCAACTCAACGACATACTTTTTCTTTTTTTGATTAGACTAATTATACTAAACTCTACTATTAATTAGCGACAAACTTAAACTATCCTTCATGTAACATTTTTGTTTTTTTTACTCATTGCAAACACACTTTACATGCCACATCACAATAATATGATGCAGTAAAAACATGCATTCTACAATTATTTTATATGAGAATCATTCTAATCATTGGTATTTTTCATAGGCATCACTTGGGACTCCTTGTTTACAATATGCCCAAACTCACCTTATAACATTCTTGTGAGCTCCATGGATTAAGAGTTGACTACGTGTAACACCTCAGGTTTTGAACCCCCATTTTAAATAATGTATTGTTATAATGATGAGAGGCCAAGGTGCCCAAACAATTATTAAAAGGCCAGTGTGCCCAAGACATGTAATGTTTTTTATCATTATTAATAATAAATACATGGTTGGCTGCTAGATGGACAAGGACTAGAGTTATAGGGGGCTATGATTCCACAAGAGAGGGGGATTGAGGGGCTGAATGTTTATTCCTATGTTAATTACCCTTTTTTCCTAAGGGGGGGGATCAGTTACGTGATCTTCTTGGGGAAGGCCAGGAGGTTCTTGATTCCCCACAAAAATACTTAAACCCATCCCTGGTCTGATTGTGGGGTTGGTTGTTGGCTCGTCCGCTTCTTCACTCCTGCATTCATACCATTGTTTCCCTCACTCCATTTCATCCACTCACTCACCCATTCATTGATCCATCCCCACCTGCATCTCAGTTGGGTAAAGCGAAAGGAACTATTGAAGATTATCCATGGGATAGTTGGTTGTAATGGTCGCTGGTGCAATCCAGCCATGAATTGGGGCATGCATGTCTGAGATGCATTGGTCTGTGCCATGTTTTTCTCACAACTGCGAGTCATGAGTTTTCCAGCATTGAGATTCAGGACCATCTGTGTTGGAGGCCCTGGAAAAAGGAGAAGGATTTCCTGAGGGACTGCATGGTAGAGAAGGGTGGAGGTCCATTCTCTTTGGTGGTACAGGCTGGGTGGAAGAGAGTTGGGTACTTAGATTGTTGTGGGTGTTGGGAAACCTATGAGAGCTTGAGAGTTGACTAGTTTGGGAACCCAAGTACACTTTGGAACTGTCCTTATGGATTCATAGCTCTGGCTCGGGGGTGACACTGTTGTTGAGATTTGGAGCAATGGTGTCTACAATTGGGTGGAACGTCCTTGGTCTGCAGCCATTTGGTGTCACCTTTTTATAAAGATAAGTGTTGTCTATTATGGTATCATTTACATGTTTATGAATGTATTCCTCTATGTATTTTAATTATCATTTAACTAAATCTTAGATTATGCATGCTTGTTGGATATTGTTGTGCATGTCGTTAAATCTTTTATCTTGTGCGTCCTTATTAAATAAAGAAAGTTCCAGTAAGAGTACAAAGTCCAAGGGTGGGCTTGAAGGTAGCATACCCTAGCTTGTGGGTGGTTGGGTATGTTACAGTTTGATATCAGAGATTTTGGTTGAAACATCGGGCCGGTATGGGCTAGGTCTGTTGGTCAAAGTCTTGTGGTTACAGATTGAACTCTGACCCTGTAGTTGAAAAGATCAGGAGGAATGGCGTTGCAGAATATATGCAGGAGTTAGATCACCAGAGACCCGTTGTAAGGGTTTCGAAGGATCGTGACCGTCCCCTTCGAATTCAGGAGTGATCGCCACTGTAGGATCAAGAGAGATATGGGATCGTTGGATCGGAGGACAGGTGAACATGGGTCGCCCGATGAAAAGGAAGCGAGGGTTAAGGTCACCACCGTCAGATCCCATTGGAGAGGGAGATCAAAAAACAACCAGCATTGTGGGGAACCAATTTGCACAGGAGATAATTCCTCAAGGCGGTCCCGCAATCCAAACCAAGGTTTCACCGAGAGGTACGTGTCATCATATCAGTAACTCCAGAGAAATTTGTTTGAGAGGTTTTTAGTTGATATTTGAAACTCTCAAATCCTGGAGAGCTAAAGAGTTGAAGTAAATCTCGATCGTTTGATCATCCGAAATAGATCTCAGTCGCCATATCGTCCAGAGTAAATCTCAAGCGTCGGATCATCCGAGGTGAATATTGGTCGTCTGATCTAGAATAGATGTAGCGTAAATTTGTGGATTTTGGGTGAAGGCCCGAAGTAAGCCTCAATCGTCCAATTCAAGAGGTCACGCGATAGAATCCAATGTACTTCGAGGAGGTTTGAAGTTTGAGATTTCCAAAACCCGAAGACCCGAAAGGATCTCAACCATTGATCTGCTGAGAGCCATGCATCACTAGATCCAGGGCTTTGGATAAAATCCAGTGGGGCCAGATAAGTTTTGAAATTTGAGATTTCCGAAGTCCAAAGATCAGAAGTAAGCCTCAACCGTCAGATTAAAGAGGACACGTGGTGTAGATTTGTGGACTCCGGGTGAAAACCCGAAGTGAATCTTAGTTTTCCGATCTAGGAGGACACATGGTGACATATTGGCCAGTTCGGGAATTCAGAGTTCGGGAGAATTGGAAATGTGCTAGTATGGAAACTCCTGAAGTCTTGAAGCCTGAAGAGCCAAAGTAATGGGGCACGATGACATCACCTAGAGGTGATGTGGATCCTAGAATCCTCAAAGGGACATCGCTTGCAGACGTCACCTAGGATGACATGGACACATGGGATGTGTGCCACATGTCAGTAAGTTTTGGGCATTTGGAGTATTGAAAAGTCAATTAGAATGTGACACATGTCACCCTCCTGATTGGTCCATGTGTCCAATTCCAGTATTTCACCACGTGGCGACAGATCGTGCAGTCCGGAGACTGGGCACTCTAGTGGGGAAAGATGTGACAGGTTGCATTGGGTCAAAAAATCTTGAAGGCCAGAGTACATATCGACCGTTGATTCCAGAAGATACACGTCGAAGGATCTTCAACTTCGGGTGAAAGCACTCCAGGAGAAAGTGCAAGAGGAAAGTTTTGAAACTTCTGAAGCTCGAAGAGCTGAAGTGATTCACAATCGTTGATATATTGGAGGACACCCATCGACAGATCATGAACTCTAGGTAAAATAATTCCTGGAGGAGGCAAGTGAGGAAAGTTGAGACTCTTGAAGTGTGGAGTCCCGAAGTGGATCTCGATCGTTGATCATGAAAGAGGACGAGGATCATTGATCTGGTCCTGGCTGAAATTCTTGAAGTCCCGAAGCTCTGGACAAGTACTTTTTCAGCTAAGCACAGGGTTATTTCCATGTTCATATGCAGATTGAAAGATGAGGGAAGGAGGGATAAGGGTTGAATTAGTGGTCTTAGAGACATAAAAGTGCTAAAGAAGGATTTAGTTGCGGTTTCTATTTGTGGTAACCTAGGAAGGTGGTTTGAAGGAAGTGCCTACTCAGGATAACAGGACACTGCTAGGAAGGTGGTTTGAAGGAAGTGTCTGCGCAGGATAACCGAAGGGATCAAACTCAAGACAAGAGGAATAAGGCAACTGCCATGAAATAAGGGATGATCGTGGAAGATCTAGTTATTCTAGAAGTGCTAGTAGAGCTCATGGACACCACTCACCTCCTTACT
Organism: Picea engelmannii; assembly: GCA_009831015.1. Lineage (NCBI taxonomy): Eukaryota > Viridiplantae > Streptophyta > Pinopsida > Pinales > Pinaceae > Picea > Picea engelmannii. The sequence goes on along the minus strand of ML799742.1, from coordinate 239,343 downwards.
CAGAAATAAATTTTTATGCATTGTAAGATCCTGCAAGTAGTCCAGAAGTGTCTCCTATCAGACACCAAATAAGAAAGCAATAGGTAGATAGTTTTCAAGGAGAGATGAGGAAGCTCAAGCCACCTTCCTTCAATGGTGAAAGAGAAAGGGAAGATGATGTCGAAGCATGGTTGCTTGGACTCTGAAGATATTTTCAATTTCATAACTATTCATCAAATCTAGAAGCCAGGATTGCCACCTACCATTTACACGGGAAAGTTGCAATGTGGTGGTACCAACTGAAGCAAGTGGAACATGTTAATGAAAGTAGGATCACTTGGAAGCAGTTCAAGAAGTAATTCTAGAAGGAGTACCTCTCGGAGCATTTCCATGACAAGAAAATGCAGGAGTTCTTTCAACTCCGATTGGGAAGCATATGTCAGAATACGAGAAGAAGTTCTTGGGATTGTTAAAGTATGCCAAGTTCATTGGTGATGAGAAAGTGAAAATACAAATATTTATAAGTGGACTGCCAGCCTTTTATAAGGAAAAGATCAAGTATGATGAGCCCAAGACCTTGAATGAAGCCATCAGGAAGGCTAAATACCTATATGAGCAAGGCCAGGGAAGAGAATCTCTATAGAAATCTTGGAAGGACAAGAAAAATGTGAAGTCCGATCAAAGGAGGAAAGGATTCAAACCTCCCTTCAATAGGAATGAGCCTAATAGAAATCGTCAAGATCAGTATGCTAAGAGGAATTTCAAGAAAGAAGATTCCTTAGGAAAAAGGGGAAGACCACCAATCCAATGTTGGGGATGCAAGGAAGATCACCTGTACAAGGATTTCCCACACAGAAAGGATAGAGTGAAGACTGTGCACAACATCCAAGAGGCTACAACAGTCGAAGATATGGGAAGAATGTATGCAGCTTTAGATGATTGACAAGAAGAGTACCAGTCCAATATGATTGAGGTGGAAGGTAAGATCATAAATCATCTTGTTGCTATTTTGATTGATTCAGGAGCAAGTCATTGTTACATTGATCCTAAGATAGTGGATAGATTACATTTGGAGAAAATTAAACTTGGAAAAGCAAGTTTGGTTCAGTTAGCCACTGGAACCAAAAGAAGAATCCATGATATTGTCAGAAGTTGTTCCATAAGTCTTAATGGCATGAATACTAGTATTGATCTAAATATCATACCATTGGGATCTTATTATATTCTAATTGGAATGGATTGGTTGGACAAGCATCATGATGTCCTACATTKTCATAACAAGACATTTACATGTCTTGATGGAAATGGAAAACAGAGCACTGTGAAAGGAGTTCCAAGACCCATCTCTATAAGGGAGATTTCAGMCTTACAACTAAAAATATGTTTTAGGAAAGGATGTCAATTGTATGCAGCCCATGTGGAAGAGCCAGATAATACAAAAGGGCCAAGCCTCGAAGATTTCTTGGTACTACAGGAATTTGAAGATGTATTCCAAAAAATACCCGGATTGCCACCAAGAAGAGAGATAGATTTCTCAATTGATTTAGTGCTAGGAGATGCCCCGGTGTCAAAAACACCTTACAGAATGAGCACACCAGAGTTAAAAGAATTACAAATGTAGTTGGAGGAATTTTTGAAGAAAGGGTACATACATCCAAGTGTTTCACCTTGGGAAGAACCAATACTTTTTGTCAAAAAGAAGGATGGAACCTTGAGGTTGTGTATTGACTTCCGACAGCTGAACAAATACAGTATAAAGAACAAGTATCCACTACCCCGAATTGGTGACCTCTTTGATCAGCTAAGAGAAGCAAAGATATTCTCAAAGATTGACCTAAGGGCAAGATACCATCAGGTAAGAATCAAGGAAGAATACATTCATAAGACAACCTTTAGGACCAGGTATGGGCTTTATGAATTTGTAGTGGTACCATTTGGACTGACCAATGCACCAGTTGTCTTCATGTGCTTAATGAACGACATATTCAGAAATTATTTGGATAAGTTTGTCATAGTATTCCTGGATGACATACTTATATATTCTAAGTCTAAAGAGGAGCATGAACATCACTTAAGACTGGTGTTGCAAGTACTGAGAGAACATCAGTTGTATGCCAAGTTGAGTAATTGTTCTTTTTATCAAAAGCAGATCCATTACTTGGGACACATTATTTCAGAGTTGGGCATAGCAGCAGATCCAGAGAAGATCGAAGCCATTAGAGGATGGCCAACACCCAGAAATGTGTCAGACGTCATATATTTTATGGGATTAGTTGGCTACTACAGAAGGTTCATAGTAGGGTTCTCTAAGATTGCTCATCCCATCACTTCTTTGCAAAATAAGGGAACTAAATTTCAATGGATACTCAAGTGTGAAAAGAATTTTAATCTGTTGAAGGAATTACTTACTAGTGCACCTGTGTTAAAGATTGTTGACCCAAATGAAAGTTTTGTGGTATGTACAAATGCATGTAAGGAAGGACTTGGGGGAGTCCTCACGCAAAATGGACATGTCATTGGATATGAGTCCAGAAAGATTAAGGAACATGAGAGGAACTATGTCGCACATGACTTGGAACTTGATGTCATTGTTCACGCCTTGAGGATTTGGAGGCATTATCTCATGGGGAAGAAATTCAAATTAAAGACAGACCACATTAGCTTGAAGTATATTTTTGAACAACCAACATTGAATTCCAAGCAAACACAATGGATGGAATTTTTAAGTGAATATGACTTCGATATCAAGCATATCAAGGGAAAGGAGAATAAAGTTGCTGATGCACTTAGCAGAAGAGTCCATATCATGCATGCTACTGCTATCAGTATAAATCAGTCAAACTTGAAGAGCATAATTTTAGATGGTCTTGTTACAGACCAACATTACTTATAGGTAAAGGAAAAATTAGAGCAAGGAGATGTACAACAGAAAATAAAGGAGTATGAGATAAAGGAAGACAGATTACTCATGCATAAAAACAGAATCTATGTTCCTAGTTCCAGAGAACTGAGGAATTTGGTACTAAAGGAAATGCATGATGTTCCTTATGTTGGACATACCGGTTACAAGAAAACAATTACAACAGTAAGAAGCCAGTTCTTTTGTCTGGGAATGAATAAGGATGTTGTTGATTACATTGCTCGATGTATGGAATGTCAGAAGGTGAAGGCTGAGCATAGGCACCCAATGGGGTTGTTGTATCCATTGCCAATCCCAGAGAAGAAATGGGAATTGATCACCATGGATTTCATCACATGATTACCTAGAACGAATAAGCAACATGATTCAATCATGGTGGTGGTTGACAAATTAAAAAAGGATGCTCATTTTGTGCCTGTGAAGACAACACATACAACAGCTAATATTGCAGAAATTTTCATGAAGGAAATCGCTAGGTTGCATGGGATACCTAGGACAATCGTCTCGGATAGATATACACATTTTACCTCCAATTTCTGGAGGGGATTGTTTAAAGGATTTGGCACAAATCTAAACTTTAGCACCGCATATCATCTCCAGACAAATGGGAAAACAGAGAGGGTCAATCGAATAATTGAAGATATGTTGAGGATGTATGTGATGGATAAGCCATCTAAGTGGGAAGATTACTTACACTTGGTTGAGTTTTCATATAATAATGGGTATCAAGATTCATTAAAAATGATCCCATTTGAAGCCTTGTATGGTAGGAAATGTGATACTCCAGTAAGTTGGGACAACCCAATAGATAGAGTGGTACTTGGGCCGGAGTTTCTCAAGGACATGGAAGACCAGGTGGTTAAGATCAAGCAAAATTTAAAGGTAGCTCAAGATAGACAGAAAGTTTATGCGGACAAGAATAGGACAACTAGAGAATTTAAAGTAGGGGAGCATGTACTTTTGAAAGTGAAGCCCAAGAAAAGATCTTTGAAATTGGGTAGTTGTACAAAGCTGGTAGCCAGATTCTGTGGCCCATTTGAAATATTGGATAGAATAGGGCCAGTTGCATACATGCTTGCATTGCCTGCTTCCATGAATGTGCATAATGTATTTCATGTATCTTTACTAAATAAATATGTACATGATCCTAACCATGTTATTGATTGGAATTTGATTCAGGTAGAGACAGAGGGAGATTTACAAGTTCAGTCAGTGCGGGTATTGGACAGAAAATTCAAAATGCTCTGAAATTGAGTTATAGAGCTCGTAAAAGTTTAGTGGACCTGCTACGGTCCTGAAGATTCTACTTGGGAGAATGAAGATGCCATGCGGGCAGAGTACCCACAGTTTTTTGAATAAATTTGAGATTTTCATCTCTATTTTGTATATGCACTGAGGACAGTGCCAAAATAAGGGGGAGGGGATGTAACACCCTAGGTTTTGAACACCCATTTTAAATAATGTATTGTTACAATGTTGAGAGGCTAGGGTGCCCAAATAATTATTAAAAGGCCAGTGTGCCCAAGGCATGTAATGTTTTTTATCATTATTAATAATAAATACATGGTTGGCTGCTAGACAGACAAGGACTAGAGTTATAGGGGGCTATGATTCCACAAGAGAGGGGGCTTGAGGGGCTAAATGTCTATTCCTATTTTAATTACCCTTTTTGCAAGCATTCTCGTCATCTAGCACAACCGTCGACATAAACTTCACCGTAATTGTTGACTAAATAAGGCTCCATTAGTTAGCTCGAAGTAAACTTCAGCATAAATCACTTGCAGTAGCTAGTAAGTGAGTCTTCACCGGTCTTTATGGCTATTGGAAAAAACTCCAATAAATTTGTTTTCATCAAACAACTTTGCACCGTGGTCTTAACATCGATCGACATAACCTCCTTCTCATATTGCACCATACATGTATGCATACTTGGTAACCAGATGAGAGATCTACACATTTCTACAACATCTTGTAATTATTTTTACTATCAACATCCTCCTTTTGCAAGCATCTATAACAACAATTCAACAATTCATGTTCTTCTTGCAGGTCATGTGCATCTTCCACTTTTTTTTTAATTCTTATTTGCAGATTTCAAGTCATATTTTCTTTTTCTTTTATGTCTATAGGGTCCTCTTGTGCTTCTATCACCCACCAGGAAGAAGGTTGCTCTAGGATTATTCGAGATTATCTCTATTTTTTATTATTTGTGGGATTCTCTTTTCCCTGAACAAATATTTCATTTGTAGGTCTTTTTTTATCTCACCATCGCTTTTAGGTTTGAATCATCCTTATTCGTTTTTGCTATCACCTAGAATGAATGAAGGAGGCAAAAAAGTTAATGTTGTAATATTCCAGATTATATACATTCATTCAAGGAAGAAACAATCACATCAAGAAGATTATATATATTCATTCAAGAAAGAAACTACATTGCAACAAGCACATCAAGCACACATACTATACTCAAGAGAGATATTTGGGAAGGTTAACCCACTAAGTTCATATTCCTTCTTCAAGAGTATTTATACAATATAAAGATGGTTGGAAAAGTTGTACCCATTCCAACTAATCATTCATTAGGTTCTCTTTATCATGTACTTTATTACATATACATTCATATATTCACTTATGCTAATATCTAATGTCTTAATGTATGATTACTTTTACAAGGGTCTAATATGCCTCTCAACAATTCTCTAACTCTATCAACATGTAGCACCCATCCACAAGATGCTAAGCAAATAATCATTTATTCAAACACATACACAATAACAACTTCGTTTTAGCATTATTCCATTTTCATTTACACAATTATTCTACATTTGCTCAATGATAAATCTAATAACATGAT
>ML799742.1:192694-232038 GCA_009831015.1 Picea engelmannii | reverse complement strand
AACATACAAATAGGTCTAGAGGTACACATCTCAATGTCTAACCAAGTCTAACTGACTCCAACAATGCTAAACTTTGAATTATTAAGATTAGCAAACAATAATGTTCTAACTACCCAAGGTCAAAATATGGGGCATTACACAACATATCTTTTTCTTCATATTCCTTTTGCATCTTTTTCCAAAATTATCTTTCTTCACATTTTGTCTCCATTCTCGTAGTGCCTTTTCCATGTTTTTTTCTTATTTTTTATGTTTATTTTTCATTTAATCCTTTAGATTTTGTATACGATTCTCTTGATTAACTTACTAGAAAAACCCTTTAGATTACCCAAGTCAAAGGCCTAAGAAGAGTTATGCCTCTTGAAAATCATCTTATTATATTTTTAAATGCAAAGTGATTGTTTCTACATTTTATAAGTTGTAACTTTCTTGATTATACTTGGAATGTCTATTTATGTTCCTCATAATCATTTAGTACTATATCTGCAAAGCTAGTGTAGGTGTCGATGGAGGTTGTTGAGAATAATCGCATAAAGGATTTTGATTAATTGTTATGCTTGGTGATTTCTAATATAATTAGTCTAGGATGAGTTCAAAGATTGACCAAGTCCATGATAGTTTAGATTCACATTGAGGAAAATTTTGAAAATATATGATGAGACCCTGACCCAAGATTGAGAATAGTAAAGAACAAAATGTCATTTAATCTAATATATCATCAATGACTGGAGTAGGTAACTTCTCCTTTGATGGAAATTTTATTAAGTTCTCTATAATCTATCCATAACCTCTAAGAGTTGTCCTTATATATCATAATTATTGAGGTTGAGAATGAGCTCCTACATTCTCTTACGACTCCAACATTCAACAAATATTAAACAATGTGATTAATGCCACTCTTTTATAGTATGGGTATTTTTATGGTTGAATATTGGTAGGGTCACTCTTAAATGAAACTCAATAGCATGGTCAAGGTCACAGGATAGGAGTCATTACTACATTTGGGTGCAAAATTTGATGTTCTTTTCCAACAATGAAGAAAAAAGTGTTTGTGTTGTAATTTCTAGTAATTATTGAAAAATGTGTTTTTTTTCCTATTTTACTTTTGTCCTAAGGATCATTGGAATTTGTGTGATGGTAGGTATACCAACGTTATAGAGATGTTAGAGAGATGGATATATGTTATCGTTGAAATTTCAATGATAGTTGATAGCGTCAAAATAAGTTGAACATTGCATTTGAAATATTCAATATTGACTAATTGCAGTAGTTAAAGTTGACTATGTCAAACTATCATTGGAATTTCGATGTACATAATAAATCTAGTTATACCTGAAAATATAAGGCGAGAATTATGTGATGCTTTTCATGACTATAATAGATTTTTTTCATACTTTTGACAACTATAGAAACATTTTTCTATCTACTTTCAACATCATTTATTTTCCCTTAAAAGTTCACATTTTCTACATATTCAAAATTCTCTTCAGGTAAATAATTTGAAAATTTGAAGTCTATATTTGTGGATTTTTTTTCTTTTTTCAATGGAATACCTCGCGGGAAACCCCCAAGTACTTCCACACTTTGTGGATGGTAAAAGGGGTAAATCGTTGGCCCTGATTACGAGGCCTAATCCCAAGAGGTAATAAGAGATTCAGACACATGACCTCCTATGCTCGAGATAGCTTCAAGTTTGGCTCAAAATCACTTGAGCTAACCCTTGGGGCTTATATTTGTGGAATTATTTACGAATATATTTTTATAGTGTACTAATGTTGTTTCAATTGATGTTGTTGTAATAGTTAACAATGTAAATATCATAAGAGAAAAATTTGAGAACTATTTCTAAGTTAAAGGAGGTGTATGGTGATGGTAAATGTTATTTCCTTTGCAAAAAGTGCAAGGGATTACAATGGGAAATCATTTTAAAGACTTCAACTAAATTCTTTTTAAGAATTATGGGTGCTTTGAAGGGAGGCACACATTTCATCCATTGGTAAGTTGATCATTACATGTTTAATTTTAATGGTTGATTTTTATTGTACTTATTTTATTTTTATTCATCCATCATTTCATAAGTACTTGTAGTAGTACCAAACAATTGTTCTTTCTTCATATCGATGTATGAAAGTGGAATGTACTATATTATATGTTGGAAACGTAACCCTTTTGGGTTACTAACTTCACAAAATTTAAAGAGTCAAGATTGTAATTGATGTCAATAGTCCAAGAGACGCATTGGAATAGGAATCCAATCGTCAACATAATGTATAAATGCATGTATCATATCTCTAATAAAATATGATCCACGCTTATCCAATTTTGTGTGTCTTGTTATCCCCAACTCCTAGGGATAACTAAGGAGACAATGTCTTGAGGCCCTTAGGTTGCAGACATGGAGCACTGAGAGACATCTTGAACAATAGTGTCCACTTGCACAAACAAAGACCCACCTCACCACCACAGCTCCAAGTTTGTCACAACGGTATCCACCACATCAGCTGGACTTTGGAAGATATTGGGTATTACTCCATGAGGTAAAAATCAGGTATTGTGGTGTGTGTAATTTCAATATTTGAGGCATTTGAGTTTGTTGCATCTATTACTGCTTTTGATTATGTGACATTTTCTTAGACATTATGCTCTGTGACCTATTTCACTTTGGTGTTTGGCAGTATTCCCTAGTAATTGGGTCACCCTTAGGGATAGGTATTCTACTGGGATGTCCTTTTGACAAGTCATTGTGCCATTCCCGACCATACTTGTCACTTTTCACACTTCATCCCCTCATCTCCTCACCTTTTTGGATTTTCGGGTGTACTGACCCAAGAAGGGGTTGTCCCTCATTTCATGGGAATAAGGGGTTGAAGGCCCATAGGATTGTAGCTGGAAAAAGATAAAATCCAAACCATTAACCTTCCATATGCTCACCCAGGGATCCTGAGGACAATTAAATGTCTCTCATAATAAACTGATGGGACCCGTAAAAGAATAACTAATAACAAATTCCAACCAGGGAGGAGTATGTGTGGGCACTGTTTTTATTGCTTAGGTAGAAGCCCCACACATGTTTCCAACTTGGGGAAGCATGATGTGGCCAGGGTAGAGTTAAGCTGGGCACATTTTTTCATGCTTAGGTAGAAGCCCCACATTAGCTTCAACCTGGAAACATCCTAAAAGAATAAAAGGTAATAAATCGGCTTGGAAAAAGGTTGCATTGAAAACGAAGGTGCAACACACCCTCTACAAAGGCACCCATAAGTGAGACACTACAACCCCTTGTATGTCATGAACCCCATTCCCAAAATTCTTCCCCCCATCCATGACACCTCATTCACATTACTTAGAAGGAGTTACCCTAGGGAAACATCCCTAAACTTAAGGTACGATTCACCCAATAGGTCGTTTTTTCAACCCTCCCATAACTAAACTTGGAAAATTGCATAGGGTCTTTGAGCATTGATTTATTTTGATGAGGTAGTTTGGATTTACATGCTTAGATAGATTTTTTCTTGATTTTATTTACTCATCATGTGAATTTGACTTGAGATCCTTGAAGGGACTATCCATTTGTATTTACAGGACCCAGCTGGTGGACAATTTTGGAGGAACAACCCTAGCTTGGGATTCCATAGGACTTGAAGCCCATATGTTGGATATCATGGACCACATTTCGGATGATGAATACATGTCTTTGGAGGCCTAGAAGACATCATGGCGGACCTAACCTATCCCCTACCACCCAAACAATTTTCCTAAGAAGGACAAAATGTCACCCTTGAGGGCTTGACGTCATAGTAGGGCTAGGGTCAGGGATGATTTTAAGGATGGAAATTTATTTTAAAATGTAGAAACCTTAGCGAATCTTACTAATCCTTCATATGCCAACTATAAATATTTAGCGATATTTTTGTAAGAATATTAAAATTTCTAAGGATTTAATATAGTTTTTATAACATTTTGGAGATTTTTAAGGTAAAATAATTTTATCCTATAGAATTTGGGCGAATCATTTTTAAAATAGCGAATCTCGTTTTTGGAAAAACCATGGAAAATTAGCCCATGAGCGAAATTTAGCCCCTAAAATCATCCATGGCTAGGGTTTGGTGGTTGTTGAGGACACTTGGCACGTTTTGAAGGAAGGAAGTCATGGATCATGGAGAAGAGGCTTGGATCAAAGACACGTGTCCTTTGGAGTCTTATCTCACCCATCTCCTACTCCAACGACTTGCAAAAGTGACAAAATGTCACCCTAGAAGGGTGACGTCTTACTTAGGGCTTTCCTCATATAAAAATTATGAATTAAAAGGTATTATTTTATGTAAAGGGGAAAGATTAGGGCTGTTGACCCCTTATCTTGTGTTTTACCCTAACTTTGTGGACAAACTATGTTTAGAACATTTTGTATAAATAGAGATCATTTGTATCTCATTTGATATAGCTCTCCCATGTGGAGAAGGATACTTGGCTGAAATTTTCTCCATACTTTGGAAAATTCACTCTCTCTCTCTCTCTATTGTGATATGTTTTATCTCTTTTCTTATTGAATGAAGTGGTGTGCAACTATTGGAGGCTCTTTCTTTTTACTTTGATGATGAAATTGTTTGGTAACTAGGGTTTTGTCTTGGCATTTCTTGGAATTGGTAAGGAAAATTTTCACGTTGTTAGGTTTCTTTCTTGTTCCATGCTTTTTATTGGATAGATCCTTCGAGTATAAGGATTTACAACCTCCACCATTTTTTATCATTATTGTTTGTTGAAAAGGCTATTGCAAAGGTTGCTAGGAGGAGTAAAAGGGTTTACACCCTTCTAGACTTTACCTTGTTAGGGTTGTTATCTCAATGGAGTAAAAGGGTTTACACCCCTTGATATTTAGTAGTCCCAACCTAATACAAGAAGACTCCACAACCCATTTGGCAAAGCACTAATCTTTTATTGCATTGGAGAAATAACTTTCTTGCATTGAAATACATGATTTTATGAGATATTGAATTTATTCAAAGTGGAATAAATTCTTTGCATTAATCGCTTACTTAAGCCACTAGGGAGTTTTGATTGGTCAAGGATACCTTGTTGTTGTTACAAATTTATGCTATAGCCATTAGGGCTGCAGAAAAATCTCTTTTTCAAGATTAATTTCTCACCCTTTTAACGTTGGAAATAGTTGGAAGGTTGCTATTGTTAATCTACTTGATGTTGGCTATTGTTGGGAAATTTTTTGGCTAATTCCTTGGGGTAAAAGTTGTTGTTGTAGAAAATATTTTCTACAACCATTTGACTTATTTGAAAAATATCTGAAAACATCTTTTTGCAGCCCTAATTCACCATCAAATCTTGTGCTAAAGTATTGGGAATTAGTCTACATGTTTAGTGCTTCATTGCCCAATAAATACTTGATTCTTTTGATGGTTATATCTACAGTAAGTAATTGGTTTATTGTCGATATATATTTTTGTTGACTACTACAAATAGGGACAACAAGATTAAATTGCTTTTACACCTAACATATATTGTGTACAATCAGTTTTTCTTGTGTCTCAGGCAAGTACAAACACTCTCAGCAGGTACCTAAGGACTTGGAAACCTTAAACCACCCACGAGACTCATCATTAAGCCTTCTTCCATATAGTAACTTGACCTATAGGGGATTTAATTTCATCATCTCACTTTCCGTCTCATTTCACCCTAGAGTCACCCGAGATTCCCCCCTTGTGGCGATTTTCATCATCACCAAAGTGACAAGAATACATATCTAAGGTGATAGTGGGTACATGTTCTCTTAGTTTTCATCATTTTGTGGTTTGGGTCGATATTTTCCCAACCTACAACTTGTGCGATAAAATTTTTGCATCGTTGTTGGGGATTATTTTGAATCCTCTTTCGAACACTAACGACACTTTGGCAAGCTATCCCAAATCCTTTCCCTAGTTTTCTTGGCAACTCCACCCAAGGGAAGTTCCTTCTCCCCTTTCCTTCCTTTGATGAGCCTTGATCTCATATAGTGACTCCATTGAGGTAATACCCTAAGTAATGGAACCATGGCCTAACGGGACTTACCATGAGCATTCCATAAGGTGTACCCTTCCATTGAAGTTCAGAATATCCCCGGATATCCAAATCATTTCCCTATAGAGTAGATGGAAAGTTTCCCTACATAGTGGAGGGAAATTTTCCCTAAATTTAATGGTGATCCAGCTCTAGGAGTCACCCATGTCGTCAATTATATGAATTATACTTAAAGATTAAATGTGCTACATGAAGATTTGTTGATGAAAATTTTTGTATCTTCACTGGAACCAATTCAAAGGAATTGTCTTGCACACTCATGTAATCCGACGATTATCACGTCTTCTACCAAGATCATCGAATAATTTCTTAGGCATTATCAACCAACTATCAAGAATTTGCAAGATACTTTCCAAGTTCTCAGACACGCTCTTTGCAGAGAAGGTTTTCTGGTGGATGATGAGACAATAGAAGAAGAAATGATTGAAGAAATTTACCAAGAAGATCATGATGAAGTTTATCATGTTGTAGATCTATATGAGACATTTGATGAAGATGTAGTGATTATATCTTCCCTTCCACTTGATGAAGACATCTAGGCCTTTTCTTATCTTGCACATCAAGAAGAGAACATGATGAGTTGTGACCCTTTTGACGATCTTGATGATATTATATTCAATGAATTTGGAAGTGAAGAAGAATTAGAAGATCCCTTGGATGCAACAAATCCTTTTGAAAGAAGGAAAACAAAGCACTTTTCACTAAGGATTAATCCCCTTGTGACGAAGAGGCGATGGAGGGGCATGTCCATAAAGAGAAAGAAGAATTATGATGAATCACAACAAGTTGAGACATCGTTGTCTTTGCTCCCTCTTGATGAAGGTGAGGTTCTTTAGCCTTTCTCTCCTCCCGTGTAGGGAGTTGAAGAAGAAATTAGTATCAATGATGAAGAAATTGAAGATCCAGTTGAAGTCACCCTAGCCTTTGTCCTTCCTACACATGAAGACAAAGACATGCTTATTTTCAGTCATATTGTTGATTTTATGAAAGAACCCTTGGATTTGGTTGATGATCATATAGACATTTTCATACAAACTGGGAGACGTAGATGGGATTTTGGTCGCCTCATTCTTTTATAGAGATCCCATTTATGACATTGAGGGTAGATATTAGGCAAAGGGGGTTGAGGTATCGTCTTTATAGGATTGTTCTTCATGTGTGTATGATTCATATGTTTGGCATCCTGATGATGGTATGATTACATATTTGTTATGTCCATTCTAGGATGACCCGACGCAACATTTTCATGATGATTTTAGGCCATCCCTTGCGAGTTGTGATGAAAATCCTTTTGGGGATGCAGACTTGTTATATGCAGAATTTTATCCACCTTCATCCTCAATTTTAGATCAACTCCAGGAAGTGGTCATCCCAGAGAAATCAAAGGCTCACTCTACAAAGCGAAAGTGTTTTTATATTGGGGGTTTCTACAAGGATTCGCAGATGAAGAGGCCACATTTTTTCTTTCTCTAAACCCGATCATGTCCCTCACCTCATTCCTTCTTCTCAGGGAAATCGTGATGTCTTCTTGGGATCTCTCATATCTTCTCAGTCTTCAGGAAGAAGTGATGACATTAACAGAGATGAACATGAGTCATCATCTACATATGATATCCCTCTTCAGAGACGGATTGATCGAGCTTGTGGCTATCCTTTCTGGCATGATTTAAGGGATGATCAATATTGCAGCTACTCTTTTCAGCAAGCTTTCCTCCCTCCCACCCGTCTCCATGAGTCTCATTTCATGATTGATTATATGCCTATTTATGCTCATAATTATTATGTGTTGGACTTATCTGTGTTGTTTCACATGATTAAGCACAGGAGGAGATACATTGATGAAACGATGAACATATGGTTGCACTGGTAGTATGAATTTACCTGACATCACCTATCACTTGGTCTTCAGGGCCCCAAGGCCCCAGGTAAGTAGGTAGGTCATTTTGATTCCCTGCATTTTCAACTTGATTGCTCATGATAGTTCAGATGCATTTCATATTTCAATTTGTTATACTTGCATATTGATTACATGCTTAGTTTAGAAATTAAAAAAAAAAAATTGCTAAAATTTTATTTTCTAGATTAGTTTAATTTTTGGTTTTGATGCATATGGACGAAGGGTGATAGAACCACCCTAGGTTTTATAGTGTGATGTTTCAATGTAGGAACAAGTCCACCAGTATATATTATGGTTCTCATGCACTCTACAGTGAGCACATGCCCCCAAGTAGGAGCCATATGCTATCCCCAACTCCTAGGGATAACTAAGGAGATGATGTCTCGAGGCCCTCAGGTTGAAGACATGGAGTACCGAGAGACAACTTGACCAACAGTTTCCACTTGCAAAGACAAAGAGCCACCTCACCACCACAACTCAAGGTTCATCACGATGGTATCCAACACATCAGCTGGCCTCCGGAAGATATTGGTTCTTGCTCCATGATGTACAAGTCAGGTATTATGGTGAGTTTCATTTCAATATTTGAGCCATTTGATTTTGTTGCATTGTTGGCCCTTGGTTATGGAAGAAAGAAAAGATTAAGGAAAGAATGAAAAGTATGAACTGTGCGTAAAACACATTGACTGATATTGGGTCGAAGTGGTTAAAGAAGCATAAAAGAAGAAGTGAAGAAAGGGAAAGTTAGTCGTTGAACGAGAAGATTGAGGATGACAGATCATCAAGGAAGATGGATCGTGGACAACTTAGCAAGCGAAAGAAGATGTTAATGAGTGTTTTGGAGCACCTTGCAAAAAATAAGGAAAGACAGGCTGGTGAAGCCCATAAAATGTGGGTAAAAGAGAACCTAGGGTTTTAAACACCTAGGGTTTTGGTATCTAGGGTTTTAGACACCTAGTCGTTTGTTATTGTAATGTATAAATAAAGATCTAAAGGACCTGGGATGGGTTGGTTTAGATTTGGTTGTTCGTCATTGGTTGTTGTTGTTGATACTATTTTGTATTGTGCGAGAGAGAAGTGTTGTGTGTGAGAGAATTCTGTATTGTAAGATCTTCAGCTAGGTGTGAAGATCAACCTTACAGCTAGGTGCGCAGGGAGGGGAGAGAGAGAAAGAGAAAGAGATCTGCAAGCTAAGAGCACGGATAGAACTGTATGTTTTCACATAATATATCAAGAAACACAGTTCTATGGACGTAGCCCTAGGGAGAGGGTGAACCACGCATATCTTGTTGTTTTGTGGGATTGATGTTGTGTTCTTCTGCTTTTTGTTATATTTTTATTGCAGTATTGTGTTAGACCTGACATATAACTTGCGCAGTAGGATTAAGAGAGATAAAGAATAACTAGATTATTGTGTGTCAGTGTTTTGGATCCACTTTGCATTTCCTCTAGTTGTAGACATGTGTCCTACAACCCCCTATTGCTACCTCGGGTGAGACTGCATCTTCTTCGTAGGTGTTGTCGAAAGGGCCAATAGTTAGGGATTGTTGGTGCGTTGTTAGAGATGAGCCTTGGGTCTACCCCTGTGCCAAAAAATGGTTCTATTTCCAGGACCGAGATCTTCTTGAGGGAATGTCAAGGTGGTTTCCATCGAAGATAGAGATTCAGAAGTGGATAGAAGAACAAGAGAAGGAATTCGCCGAAGCACAGAACAAGAACCCTAGTATCAGTACTGAAGACTGGTTGGGAAAATATATCTTTACTGATATACATGAGATTTTCTTTGGAGGAATTCATAAGGAGCTATATGAGTGATTAGACAGATTAGCAGATACCCAGTTTTAGATCAGAGCTAGACCGCCTGTGGTTTGGATGTCGACGCTAATCAAGAAGGTCAAGAGACTTGATAACGTTGTGTCAAGAACAGTATATCACTGGTTTGATAGCACCATTGGAGGGTACATTACCAAGTTTTCTATTGACAGAATAGAGTCATATAGCCAAGTAGAGAGATATTTATTTAAGGGACCAAGAGGAAAATTTGTACACTTTTTAAAGTTAAATACAAGATGCTATTGTATAAGAAGAACATCTTGAAGATACAATAGTTGGTCAGATTGAAAGGCTAATGTTCAAAAAATCAGACAGAGACAACGACACAGAGGTTGGACACACGCACAATGGGAGATCATTTAGAGAATTCCTCTGGTGAACTTGTTTGAACAGAATCACGAACCACTAGCACAGGACGAAGGGTTCTACAGTGGAGAAGAAGAAGATCTATTGAATGAGGAACATTCAAAGTCCGCTAGAGCAGAGGAAGAACTGACTAAAGAACCTCGCCGAGAAGAATCAGTAACTTCAGGAACTGCATCTACTGTCAAAGTAAGTACTATTACTCCTCCTGTTGTTTTAGCAACATTATGTAACCAGAGTAACCTAAGTTATCAGAGAACTGTTACAAGAAGCTTAATACATACTCACTCAGTAAACCTAGGAAGATCTATGGTAGATGAAATGAGGATACCTATCTTTAGAGGAGATGGATTTGAAGATCCTGATCAACACTGGTTTTTATGTGAAGCTGTGTGGAGTATTAAGAATGTTAGTGACGAAGCAGTTAAAAGAGATCAGTTTAGTACTACCTTGAGAGACTGCGCACTGAGCTAGTACATGAATTTCGTTACTGGAGTGGTACAACCTAAACCATTGAACTATATCAAGAATGTGTTGAGTGCAGAATTCAAGAAACCCAAGTCGGAGTCACAATGCATTACAGAACTGAAATAAATCAAGAAGAGAGTAGCTGAACCTATTTGGGAGTTTGATCATAGGTTTAAGACCTTGACAGGAAACTTGAGTTTTCAGATTCCAGACGAATAGAATAAAGAATGGTTCATTGTTGCCCTCTTACCACACATCAGAGTCCCTCCGATGCAATAGAAGATTGCTTCGCAGTCTGAGGCATTGGATATGGCCATGAAACTAGAATCATCCCCTATGGGAGAATCCCTCTCAGGTATGAGCCAAATTTTGAGTCAACTAACTAGCTTATCTTTGCAGGTCAAAGATATGAAAAAAGACAAGGGAAAAGATAAAAGAGACAAGATCTAGTGTATCAAATGAAAATTAGAAGTCCACGATAAGGAGAATTGTCCCCTATTTCATGAGTACTTGACCTATGGGGCCCCAAGCCATTTGAAGCAGGTTAGTCTACCTTGGTGCGAGGTATGTAGAAATAGACATCACCCTGGTGAATGCTACTACATGCAAAAATATGTCCAGACACCTACAAATATTTATTGCACATTCTATAAATCTGTGGGGCACGATGAGAATGATTGTAGGGATTACGACCTCTTGCATGAAAGATCAAGAGACACATATCGAATTCAAGGTGAAGTACAACATGAAGGAATTACTACGCAGTTTAAATCTCCAGGAAGAGGAAACTTCAACCCTTGCGGTGGATTCAAAGGAAGAGGACGAGGTGGAGGCATGGGTCAAGGTCGAGGTCAAATAATTTGTTATAAGTGTGCACAGCCAGGACATTTGGCAAGGGACTGTCAGAACCCTTGTACCACTTGCAGCTACTGCAACTCATTCGAACATGTTATTGAAGATTGCCCTGTGTTTTTAGCCAAAATTCAGGAGAGATGAGGAGGAAATCAACAAGTACAAATAATCTCAGTAGAACCTCGTGGATTCTAGAGTCATTGTTATCACTAGAGGAGGCACTGCTACAAGAGAAGACAGGGTGACTCCAACAAAGACCACAGAAGAATCAAGGGTCAGAAGAGTTGCAAAGAAGACACAAGAGTTTCATCCAAGAAAAGAGAAACAGACATTCGAAGAGGCAATAAAAGAATTTGGAAGAGATCAGGCTTCTTCATAAAAAACACAACCAGAAGTGAGAGAATGTGGAATGCCTTTGGCATTTGATCAGTCTACATCACCTGGAGAAGGAAAATAGGTAAGAAATCTTATGGAATTCTTATGCACTTGCATTAATTTGATAAAATATGAAAGAGTTGTACAAGAGATACAAAATTTGATTAGACAGTATGAGCTAGGGAAGGTAGATCCTTTACTGAATAGAGCAGTACATCAAGTATCCAGAAAGAGAAGGACAAATAAAGAACTACACCTGAATGCACATATTGAAGATTATGATATAGATTATCTGGTCCTCGACTTAGGGTCGGAAGTCAATGTTATGACAAAGCAGACCTGGGCACTGATGGGAAAACCTAAGTTGATTTATTCCCCTATCAGGCTTAGGATGGATAATCATCAGGCAGTAAGCCCCTTTGGGAGGATGGAGCATGTCCCTATGGACATCGACAATGTAAGGACATTTGTCGATTTCGAGGTGATTGAGATAGTTGACGATAGCTGCCCTTATCCTGCATTGTTAGGAATTGATTAGGCTTTCAACAATTCTACGATGGTTGACTTAAAGAAAATGAGAATGAAATTTGAAGGTGATGGCCTTAGGTTCATTGCACCTCTGGATCTTGATGAAGGTCGCAGATACAAAAAACCCATAAGAGAAGAAGACTGTGCATAAAATCTAGAAAATATTTACAAATTGACAGCAAGATAGCAGGATTACATTAATCCTACAACAGATGGGAATTTAAGTTGGCGAAGTGACAGCGCATGCTCATCAAATTTGAAAGAAGCACTAGAGAAATGGCATAACAAGATGTGTAACACCCTGTTTTCCCCCAGTCTGTAAAAATAACTATACTAGCCAAGTATTGTGGCAAACTCAGAAATGTGAATGTGTGATGTGAATGGACCTTGTGAAAAAGGTCGATGAATGTAAATAATATTATAAATATATATATTGCAGGACTATTGAGAGGGGGATGTACTGAAAAAAGAGACCACGATGGCTGAAGAAAGGTGGTAGAAGGCACCTAGAATGGTGGCGTTAACTTCCACCGAAACCAATACCGTATTTGGACTTCACTGGCCCGGAGAACCAAGAGCGGCTCCCTAGCCCCAAATTAAATGACTCGCTAGGTTGGTAGGTAAATGGATCCTCATGAGTAATGAGGGATGGGGGTGAACCGCCCATCCATAGAGTCCTCAAACCTGACCACCGTGAGGAAGATCGTGCCACACGCAACCTCGTCGAAAGGAGAAAAGGCAGGAAGAGTGTGCAATCAAGGGGGCAGATGTGAGGGAAAGAAGGAAAATAACTCTGGAAAAATACAGAGTGAGCGATAGCAGAGAAGAAGGAGAGTAACCTTCGTTCTCGGTCACTGGAAAATAGAGACTTAGTCTCGCAACATTGTGGTCTCATCTCGAGGGTGGCTAGTGGTAAATCCATTTGGAGTCGTTGAGCCTGCGGTTGGGTGGAAACGAGCACCCCTCTCAACAGTTGCAATCACATCTGGTGTTATTTCTGATAAGTGTTTTATATCTTGTATCTTGAAATTTATATGCTGACGTGTATGCTCATAGTCTTTACAATTTATGAACGGTTTGAGTATAAGACTATCTGTGTGGTGTTTTGATCAGAAATGGTGGTTGCATGATTTTATTGGAAGGACCACGCATGGCTTATGTTTATAGATAGATTTATATATACGCATATTGAATTAATTTGGACTTCAAGTCTGCTTTCGGGAAATCTATGCCCTTATTCATCTCCAGGAATACCCGGAAGAGATCTCTCCACAGAGATACCCTTCTTGGAAAGCTTACCAAGAACCTGAAAAAGGATTTGAAGGCGCAAGTCTTAGTAATCCTGCACGAGGAAGAATGGTCCTCTTAAAATCCCAATATTTCGGCATTTTGACACCCAGGGTATCCAAGTGCGACACCTCTCATACTCGCAAGTCCAGAAACCCTGATTTGCGAAATCCTGAAATAGTTTTAAAGTGTGGATACGTATCGATTGATGAACAAGATCCCGTCGAAAGGTATAAGGTGAGTCGTGACATTTATATTGGAGGAATAAACAAGGGTGTTAAATGCCTCAACCCTTTTCTTTTATCTTCGTGAGTAGTGAAGAAATCAGGACCGTAGATCCCCAAGGTTTGTGGGAGTATCTGGGCCGTCCTTTTATAAGGGCATGTGGCGGTCGGTAAGCATTTTGGCGTTTCGGCACTCGGGGAAACAAAGGACAAGAACCCTGGTCATCGCAAGTTGCAAAATCCCGAAATAGTTTTAAGTGTGAATAAGTTTGAGAAAGCCGGGATTTGATCATGACCGTTGATCATCCTGAAAATATCATAACAGTTGATCATGGGTAAAGGTCACAGTCGTCCATCGGAGGGACACCTGGCTATCAATCGACATTTCGATGTTTTGGCACCCTGGAAACTAAAGGGAAAGAACCCTTGTCTTCGCAAGTCGCAAAATCCCGATACCCGAAACCCCGATGCGCTCTGTGGCAGAAAGGAAGAGATATGGATAGTTGGTTTTCCACGTCCAGGGAGCAGCAAGAGAGTGCATAGCATGGGACAAATCCGAACCATCATATATTAGTCAGAAAACCCAACAGCCATTGGATCTACCAGGAGATGCATGAGGGTTAAGCCTTCGTGAACAGAGGCGAAAGTCCTGAAAGTGGAGATGGTATCGGGATTTCAGACTTCAGGATTTCGGAGGTCTCGAGGACAAGAGATCGAGACACTCCATGGTGGAAGTCCCAAAATAGATCTGGACCATCCGATTAAGGGAGGACATGTGTCGCGAGATCACCCATTTTGGGGATTTGGACATCGGGAAACAAAAGAGGAAGGTGACCATTTTGACTTCGCACCTGGTGAAGTCCCAAAACGATCTGGAGCATCCATCCGTGGAGGACACGTGGCAGAGATAGAGAGTCCATCGGTATTTCGGATACCGGGGATTTGAATTGACAAAATATTTGTGTCACTGGGGGTCGCAAGTCACGAAATCATGAAACGATGAGGACCGTCCATCTGATGGAGGACACATGGCAGCAATCTAGGATTTCGGGGAGAATCCCGAAAGGAAGAGTCCATCGAGAAATCGAGAATCGGGAATTCGGGAGTCCCGTTGACAAGAGGTCGGGCTCTCGTATTGATAAGTCTCAAAGGGAATAACACTGCGGTCTTATGAGAAGTGGTCATACGGGCCAAGGCATAGCCCAGAGGGATAATTGTTGATCGAAGCCTTTTCGACATTTCGGCATTTTGGGGTTTGAAGAGTCGAAAGACTTGACTCTCTTGCATTTCGAACTCCCGATTTCCAAAATCCCGATACAGTCGGGACCGTCGGATCGGGGAAGGCTTATAGCCATTGATCTCCCTTTGGAGGGGAACTCCAGAGATTACAGAGTTTCAGGGATTCTAAAGGGAGAGGAAGAGACATTGCATCACGATTCCCCGAATCGTGAAAAGACGGTAAGTGCTTTGTCGATTTAGTGCGTGGTCACAGAACAGGGTCACATGGAAAAGACCCAAGTGGGGAGCATGTCACTCGCCAACCCTTTTGGGGTTCACATTTCGGCATTTCTGGGTTTGCAGAGTCGAAAGACTCGACTCGCTTATATCGCTGAGTCGCGAAATGAGAACAAGCGCCTAGTTTTTTGGCCGATGGTCATAACCGATGATCACATGGAGGTGCAAAAAGGGAAGAGATAGCCTACGCTAAGCCCCCATAGGACTTCGGGGATTCTGTCCCTCGAGAAAATGTGAAAATTTTTATTATGTCGTAGTGGGTGTGTTACAAATTGGTATCAGAGCATGGTTATAGCACTTGGCCTACTTGGGGAGTTGCACGGAAGCTCTGTTCGAAACACTCCTAAAAGGAGTGACCTCCTGTCTTAACCTTCCTAATCAAAAGATGAAGTTAAGAATGAAAAACCCCTATTTTGTGTGTGTACATGTGAAAATATGAATTATGTACTGGTTATAAATAAATTGACTAACAACCAGTGTTTTTCCTTTTGCACACAAGAGGAAGATTAACCGTGGGAAATTTAAGACGTATAGGATGGTGACTCACCATGAAGTGGGGGAAGGCTCCCACAATAGAGATGAAGAGTCTGACGAAAGGAGGGCAGTAGGGACCCCTCCAGATCTAGCCGAGACTGTGAGGAGTCTCATGGTCGAATTACAAAGCTGGAAGGCTGACAATGAAAGGATGATGAAAGAACAAGAAAAACAAACATAAATTAACACAGTTTTACTACAGAGTTTATCCGATCTACAAAGACAAATGCAGAATGAACCTAAAACTCAGAAACATGGTCATATCAGTGTCCACACTGAGAGGAGAACCTCGAAAAAGGTCCACCCCATAGGTAAAGGACAAGCGTCGGATGATTCCTCTGAGAAGGAAGCTAACGATTCATAGGGCTCTTCTAGCAGCAGAACCAGTTCCTATTCCTGAAGGAAACAGAAGAAGCAAAAGTCTTCCAAAGGTCGAAAATTCGAAGAATTCAGAAAATCCAAACCACCCTCCTTCGACGATGAAATAAATAAGGGAGAGGAAGCAGAGGCCTGGCTACTTGGACTAAAGAAGTATTTCAGAGTCCATGACTTTTCAGAAAACATGAAGGCCCGAGTGGCCACCTTCAACTTGAATGGAAAGGCTTCCATTTTGTGGGACGACCTTAAGAATGTGAAAGGGGTTCGCAAAGAGGACCTGTCTTGGGAATGGTTTGAGAAATACTTCCGAAAGAAGTATTTGTCAGAAAAAAATTTCGACGAGAAGACCAAAGAGTTTTATGAACTCAAATTGGGACAACTCCCTATAGAAGAATATGTCAACAAATTTCTCAATTTGTTGAGGTATGTACCCTATATCAAGGCGAAAAAGGCAAAGGTGCAATGCTTCATCAATGGACTACCTAAGGACTATCGGAATAGAATTGAATTTGATGAGCCAGAGACTCTAGAAAGCACTATTCGAAAGGCAATCTATTGTCATGAACAGTTTGGGCATCGAGCAGAACCTCGCGAAGGATGGAAACAGAAGAATAGTTCAAGATTTTAGAAAAAGGGGATTAAATTCCCAGGGTTTACAAACTATAAGAAGAACCCAAGAATGAGCTTCCCAGCTCGGAGTGTGCACAAGAAGAATTTTCCCTCTTTGAGCGGAAATAAAACCTCTGGACCCATATCCGTGAAGACTGATAACTTAAAGAGAGAACCTTTGAAATGTTGGGGTTGCGGGGAAGAACATCTATTGAGGGATTTTCCACACCGACAACAGAATAGTCGGAGGATTTATAATATCCAGGAAACTACCACCATCAATGATATGGCCAGGAGTGTGCCACAAATCTATGTGGTCTTGGATAATAACCAAGCTAACCAACAAGCTTCAGTGGTGGAAATAGAAGGTATGATTTCCAACCATCTAGTGTCTGCTTTAATTGACCCTGGTTCAAATTTGAGTTATATAGCCCCTAAAGTTGTTGATAAGTGTAAACTACAACCACAAAAGCATACCAAGCCATGGTTGGTACAGTTAGCCACTGGCACCAAAAGAAGGGTAGCAGAGATTATACCAGCTTGTCAATTGATGTTGGGGAAATTCCCCACCCAAACAACCCTTAACTTATTACCCTTGGGATCGTATGATCTACTGATTGGTATGGACTAGCTAGCCGCCCATATAGCCATATGGGACTATTACCATAAAACCTTAGAATGTGTAAGTAAAGAAGGGAAAAATATAACCCTTCAAGGGATCCGAAAACCTGTCTCAGTAAGACAAATATCAGCTCTGCAAATGAGAAAGTATTTCCGAAAGGGATGTTCCCTATATGAAATACAAGTGTTGAAAACAATCGAAGGTGACAAACCAAGCCCTGACGATCACCCTATCCTGAGAGAATACGGAGATGTATTTCCGAAAGAGGTATCGGGTCTACCTCTGAGAAGGGACATAGACTTCTTGATAGAACTTGCACCGGGAGCGGTGTCGGTGTATAAGACACCCTACTGGATGAGCACACCCAATTTAGTTGAACTCAAGTTGCAACTAAAAGAAATGATGGATAAAGGCTATATTCGACCCATCGTGTCTCCATGGGGAGTACCAATCCTGTTCGTGAAAAAGAAGGACAGTAACCTTAGACTGTGTATAGATTATAGGCAACACAATAAGGTAACCATAAAGAACAAGTACCCCTTGCCCAGGATTGATGACCTGTTCGATCAATTGGGGGGTGCATCTATTTTTTCAAAGATTGATTTGAGGTCGGGATACCATCAAGTCTGAATCATGTGTGAAGAAATCCATAAAATTGCCTTCCGAATGAGGTATGGTCACTATGAGTTTGTGGTAGTGCCATTTGGGTTGACTAATGCCCCTGCCACTTTTATGTGCTTGATGAACAATGTACTCAGCAAGTTCCTAGACAAATTTGTGCTTGTTTTTATTAACGATATATTAATTTACTCCAAGAATAGAAAAGAGCATGAAGAGCATCTTAGACTTGTGTTGCAAGTGCTAAGAGAACATTAGCTCTATGCCAAATTCAACAAATGTGAATTCTTCCAGAAGCAAATACATTACTTAGGCCATGTTCTCTCCGTAGAAGGAGTAGCGGTAGACCCTGACAAAATTAGGTCTATCATGGAATGGCCTACCGCAAAGGATGTTTCGGACATCAAATCCTTTATGGGATTAGCAAGATATTATAGGAGATTTATAAAAGGATTCTCCAAGATTGGTTGTCCAATCACTGCCCTCCAGAAGAAGGGGACAAAATTCACGTGGACACAGAAATGTGAAGAAAGATTCCAAACCCTGAAACATCTACTGACCCATGCACCCGTGTTGAAGATCGTCGATCCATAAGCTGACTTCCTCGTGTGCACAGATGCCTGTAAGGAAGGGCTTGGAGGATTCTTTATGCAGGGAGGAAGTGTGATCTACTATGAATCCTGAAAATTGAATGAGAATGAAGTCAACTATGTGACCCATGATCTAGAGTTGGTTGCCATAGTGCATGCCTTGAAAATGTGGAGGCATTACCTCCTGGGAAGAAAAATTGTACTTATGACAGATCACTGTGGATTGCGATACTTGTTTGATCAACCAAAGATCAATGCTAGACAAGCTAGGTGGATGGCCCTCCTTAGCGAGTTTGATTTTGAAATCAAACACATTAAAGGAAAGTAAAATAGGGTGGTCGATGCCCTTAGCAGAAGTATAAAAACAATTCACCTGACAGAGGTGAGCACCTGGGAGATAGATGTCAAGGAAATAATCATAAATGCATAAGAAACAGATCCCTTCGTCCAGACCGTGACCATGTACCTACAGCAAGAACCCGCTGGAGTAAAATATGAAGGCTACCAGATGACCGAAGGAGGTCTTCTCACTTACAAAAGCAGATTTTATATTCCAGATTGTGATGACTTGAAGAGGTTCATACTAGATGAACTACATAAAAGATCCTATTATGGTCATCCAGGATACCATAAGATGATCACAGCCACTAGGAAACAATTCTATTGGCATGGAATGAAGAAATACATAGCCGAGTACCTGGACAAATGCATAGAGTGCCAACAGGTTAAAGTAGAACACTGACACCCAACAGGGTTATTACAACCTTTACCAATCCCAGAATGGAAATGGGAAACCATCCCCATGGATTTCATCACTGGATTACCAACATCAACCAAACAGAACGATGCCATTATGGTAGTGGTGGATAAATTGAGCAAGTCTGCTCATTTCATCCCTGTCAAATCAACTTGCAAAGAAATCGATATTGCCCAGGTATTCATGAAGGAGATATTCAGACTGCATGGTATGTCGAAAGAGATCGTGTCTGACAGAGACACGAAATTTACTTCTAACTTTTGGAAATCACTAATGGCTAGTTTAGAGACAAAATTGTTGTTTATCACTGCCTATCACCATCAAACTGACGGACAGATAGAAAGAGTGAACCAAATACTTGAAGACATGCTAAGAATGCATGTAATGCATCAACCCAAGAAGTGGGAAGACTACCTGCCACTGGTAGAATTTGCCTACAACAACAGCTACCAAGCATCCTTAAACATGAGTCCCTTCGAAGTCTTCTATGGTAGACCGTGTAACACTCCATTCAGCTAGAGTAATCCTGTAAACATGATTTCTTTTGGACCCGACATGTTGAAAGAAATGGAATAGAAAGTGACTCAGATAAAACAAAACCTGAAGGTTGCTCAGAACCGACAGAAAAGTTATGCCGACCAAAAGAGAACTCCAATAGAGTTTAAAACGGGAGATCATGTATATCTCAGAGTTAGGCCCAGGAAGAGTTCTGTGAAAATGGGAGCTTGTGCCAAGTTGGCACATCGGTATTGTGGACCCTTTGAGGTTCTAGATAGAGTGGGACCTGTAGCCTATAGGCTAGCACTTCCTCCCACAGTCAAAGAACATAATGTTTTCCATGTTTCATTATTGAAAAAATATGTACATGATGCTAACCATATAATTGATTGGTCTGTGATTCGGGTGGAACAGGAGGGAGAATTTCTACCAGAACCTCAATGCATATTGGACAGAAAGGAAATCCTGCTCCGAAACCGAACCATTGCACAGGTCAAGGTGCAGTGGAAACATTTTGGCCCAGATGAGGCTACATGGGAAATGGAGGATGCCATGAAACGGGCATATCCGATTTTGTTTACACCTGTGCATGCATGTCAAGTTGATAGATAGAACATCGAGGATGATGTTCCTTTAAGGGGTAGGGAATTGTAACACCCTGTTTCCCCCAGTCTGTAAAAATAACTATACTGGACAAGTATTATGGCAAACTCAGAAATGTGAATGTGTGATGTGAATGGACCTTGTGAAAAAGGTCGATGAATGTAAATAATATTATAAATATATATATTGCAGGACTACTGAGAGGGGGATGTGCTGAAAAAAGAGACCACGATGGTTGAAGAAAGGTGGTGGAAGACACCTGGAATGGTGGCGTTAACTTCCACCGAAACCAATACCATATTTGGACTTCACTAGCCCGGAGAACCAAGAGCGGCTCGCTGGCCCCAAATTAAATGACTCGCCAGGTTGGTAGGTAAATGGATCCTCATGAGTAATGAGGGATGGGGGTGAACTGCCCATCCGTAGAGTCCTCAGACTTGACCACCACGAGGAATATCGTGCCACATGTAACCTTGCTAAAAGGAGAAAAGATGGGAAGAGTGTGCGATCAAGGGGGCAGACGCGAGGGAAATAAGGAAAAGAACTCTGGAAAAATACAGAGTGAGCGATAGAAGAGAAGAAGAAGAGTAACCTTCGTTCTCGGTCACTGGAAAATAGAGACTCAGTCTTGCAACATCGTGGTCTCAGCTCGAGGGTGGCTAGTGGTAAATCTATTTGGAGTCGCTGAGCCTACGGTTGGGTGGAAATGAGCACCCCTTTCAGTAGTTTCAATCACATCTGGTGTTATTTCTGATAAGTGTTTTATATATTGTATCTTGAAATTTATATGCTAACATGTATGCTCATAGTCTGTGAAATTTATGAATGGTTTGAGTATAAGACTATCTGTGTGGTGTTTTGATCAGAAATGGTGGTTGCATGCTTTTATTGGAAGGACCATGTATGGATTATGTTTATAGTTAGATTTATATATACGCATATTGAATTAATTTGGACTTCAAGTCTTCTTTCGGGAAATCTATGCCCTTATTCGTCTCCAAGAATACCCGAAATAGATCTCTCCACAGAGATACCCTTCTTGGAAAGCTTACCAAGAACCTGAAAAAGGATTTGAAGGCACAAGTCTTAGTAATCTTGCACGAGGAAGAACGTTCCTCTTAAAATTCCGATATTTCGGCATTTCGACACCTGGGGTATCCAAGTGCGAGCTCTCTCGTACTCGCAAGTCCCGAAACCCCGATTTGCGAAATCCTGAAATAGTTTTAAAGTGTGGATAAGTATCAATTGATGGACGAGATCCTGTCAGAAGTTCTAAGGTCAGTCATGACCGTTAGATTGGAGGAAGAAACGAGGGCATTAAATGCCTCAACCTTTTTCTTTTATCTTTGTGAGTAGTGAAGAAATCAGGACCGTATATCCCCAAGGTCTGTGGGAGTATCTGGACCATCCTTTTATAAGGGCACGTGGTGGTCGGTAAGTGTTTCGGTGTTTCAGCACTCGGGGAAACAAAGGGCAAGAACCCTGGTCATTGCGATTCGTGAAATCCAGATAACTGAAACCCCGAAATAGTTTTAAGTGTGAATAAGTTTGAGAAAGTCGGGATTTGATCATGACCATTGATAATCCTGAAAAGATCGTAACGGTTGATCATGGGTAAAGGTCGCAGCCGTCCATCAGAGGGACATGTGGCTGTCGGTCAACATTTCGATGTTTCGGCACCCAGGAAACCAAAGGGCAAGAACCCTTGTCTTCACAAGTCGCAAAATCCCGATACCCGAAACCCCGATGCGCTCTGTGGCAGAAAGGAAGAGATCTGGACCGTTGGTTTTCCACGTCTAGGGAGCAGCAGGAGAGTGCACAACATGGGATAGATATGAACCATCATATCTTAGTCAGAAAACCTGACAGCCGTTGGATCCGTCAGGAGATGCATGAGGTTTAAGCCTTCGTGAACAGAGGCAAAAGTCCCGAAAGAGGAGTTGGTATCAGGATTTTGGACTTTAGGATTTTGAAGGTCTCGAGGATAAGAGATCGGGACACTCCATGGTGGAAGTCCTGAAATAGATATAGACCGTCCGATTAAGTGAGGACACGTGTCGCGAGATCACCCATTTCGGGGATTCGGACATCGGGAAACAAAAGAGGAAGGTGAACATTTTGACTTCGCACCTAGCGAAGTCCCGAAACGATCTGGACCGTCCATTTGTGGAGGACACGTGGCGAAGATCGAGAATCCATCGGTATTTCAGATACCGGGGATTCGAATTGACAGAAGATTTGTGTCACTGGGGGTCGCAAGTCGCGAAATCGCAAAACATCGAGGACCATCCATCTGAGGGAGGACATGTGGAAGCAATCTAGGATTTTGGGGAAAATCCCGAAAGGAAGAGTCCATCGGGAAATAAGGAATCGAGAATTCAGGAGTCCCGTTGACAAGAGGTCGGGCTCTCGTATTGATAAGTCTCGAAGGGAATAAGACTACAATCTTATGAGAAGTGGTCATATGGGCCAAGGCATATCCCAGGGGGCTAATTGCTGATCGAAGCCTTTTCAACATTTTGGCATTTCGGGGTTTGAAGAGTCGAAAGACTTAACTCTCGTGCATTTCGAACTCCCAATTTTAGAAATCCCGATACGGCCGGGACCGTCGGATCGAGGAAGGATTATAGTTGTTGATCTCCCTTTGGAGGGGAACTCCGGAGATTATGGAATTTCGGGGATTCGAAAGGGAGAGGAAGAGACATCGCATCGCGATTCCCCGAATCGCGAAAATCCGGTAAGTGCTTTGTCGATTTAGTGCGTGGTCACAGAACAGGGTCACGTGGGCAAGACCCAAGCAGGGAGCTTGTCACTCGCCAGCCTTTTCAGGGTTCGGCATTTCGGCATTTCGGGGTTTGCAGAGTCGAAAGACTTGACTCGCTTATTCGCTGAGTCGTGAAATGCGAACAAGTGTCTAGTTGTTTGGCCGGTGGTCATAACCAATGATCACATGGAGGTGGAAAAAGGGAAGATCTAGCTTGCGCTAAGCCCCCGTAGGACTTCGGGGATTTTGTCCCTCAAGAAAAGGTTAAAATTTTTACTATGCTGTAGTGGGTGTGTTACAAGATGTATGAAGTTTCTGCGTGGAGATGTGCTAGATTGACCAGGGAAGTTCACTGGATCGACACAGAAGTTAGTAATTTGCCCACATTTTATGGTTTAACTCATTTAGAAACATTTTTATCAGAATTTGAAGAAATTGTACCAGTACAACAGACACTGTTAGCACTGGATGAAGCTTTAAAAGCAATGCCAGCAAGATGGTGGGGAACACATAAGAAGAACATCGCGGACTGGGTACAATGTCACACTTTGATGACAATGTGCTTTTCAGAACAAACCAAAGGGTGTGAAGTGAAATACACATGACAAAGTTGTCTAAAGGACCATGTGTGAAGTTGTGAGGAAGCCTGGAGTAGCATTCCTCAAGAGAAGTGGGTGCATAAATTCATTAACACTTTGGATACAACACCTATCAATTGGTATCTACAAGTGGAACTGCACCTCACCACTGTAGATTGGCAAGATATGACTCAGAATTTTGTAGCCACATTTTTATTTGAAATTCGGTATCCCACAATGGATCAAGATTTACAGGTTGTAAGACAAAAAGTCTTTGAGGAGGCAACTAACCTCCCTGTTGAGAAAGAAGAAGATGAATGGACTGCACTGCTTCAGAAATTACAGGGTTGCTACAATATCAATGTTGATGAAGACGATGATCCAAGGAATGTGAACATTGCAGAAACAAAAGGGCAGAGAGACGTAGAAGGACTAGGAGTCAAACTACCTTTTATTAGGAAGCCAATTAAAATCAAGAAAGTTAATATTGGAACAGAGCAAGCACCTAAAATCGCAAATGTTGGAGATTATTGGGATGATGCCACTATTGACAAGATCACTGAATTACTACATGAATATAGGGACTTGTTTCCAACCAAGTTCACTGATATGAAGGGCATTAAAGGGCCCATGGGAGAGATGAAGATCCCCTTGAAACTAGATGCAAGGCCAGTCAAGCAGAGACCCTATAGATTGAATCCCAAATATAAGCAGAAAGTCAAGATTGAACTAGACAGAATGTTGGAAGCAGGAACCGTAGAACCTGTTGAAGAGTCAGAATGGATTAGTCCTATGGTGGTTCAAGATAAGAAGACAGGAGAAATCAAAATCTATGTATACTTGAGGAAAATGAATGATGCATGCTTACATGATCCATTCCCTACACCGTTTACTGACGAAGTGTTAGATAATGTGGGAGGACAAGAAGTTTACTCCTTCACAGATGGATTTTCGGGTTATCACCAGATCTGGATTTCCAAGGAAGATCGCCATAAGACCACATTTGCAACAGAATGGGGACCCTACCAGTGCACAGTGATGCATTTTGGATTGAAGAATGCACCAACCATCTTTTCTAGGGTGGTGGTCGAAGCATTCAAGGAATTTCTACATAAATTTATGGAATCATATTTTGATGATTGGACTGTTTTTAGCTTATTGCAAAATCATATTGAATGTTTAAGATTGATGTTGGATAAGTGCAGGCAATGTCAGATTGCCCTAAACCTGAAGAAGTGCATCTTATTTTCACCCTTTGGTGTGATGGTAGGCCATATTGTGTGCAAGCAGGGGTTGCTGGTAGATCCATCTAAGATTGCCATTATTGTTGACCTACCCCCTCCTACTTCAGTAAGACAGTTGCGCACTGTGTTGGGACATATTGGATACTACATAAAGTTCATTAATGGCTATGAAAAAATTACAACACCCATGGAAAAGTTGTTGAAGAAAGACTATCAGTTTCAATGGATAGAAGAATGTCAACAGAGATTCAAAACACTAAAACAGAAAATGGTTACTGCACCTATTCTAGTTTTCCCAGATTGGAGTAAGGAATTTCATGTGCATGTCGATGTATCCTATATTTCATTAGGAGTCGTGTTAGCACAACTATGAGAAGGATATATTGACCACCCGTTAGCCTTTGCTAGCAGGAATCTTTCAACAACTGAGATAAATTACACTACCACTGAGAGAGAAGGTTTAGCCATGGTGTATGTGCTACAGAAATTTCAGCACTACTTGTTGGGAGGACACTTTAAAATGTTCACTGATCACTCTGCATTGAAATACCTAGTCAACAAGCCAGTGTTGGGGGGAAGAATATGCAGATGGCTTATGTTATTCTAGGAATATGATTTTGAAATTGTGGTCAAGCCAGGGAGAATGAATAAAGGACTTGACCACTTGTCTAGGTTAGAGAATGGAGAGGAACCTACTAGTCTGGAGGATACACTACCATATGCACAGTTGTTGGCCATCAGAATTCGATGATCACTTCGCCGAGATAGTCCATTTCCTGTCAACAGGAATGGAACCTCACGAATATACAATTATCAAGAAGAAACAACGGGCAGTTCGCACTGCGGATTTTTCACTTATAGTTGGAAAACTATACAAGAGGGGACCTCATGAGATCTTAAGGAGATGTATTATGGAGGCAGAGAGACCACTGATTCTGGTAGAGGCACATGAGGGCATCACAGGAGGACACTATGCAGGGAAAGCAATAACATAGAAGATTCTCAGAGATGGCCTCCAGTGGCACACTTTTCACAAAGATGCTAAGGAATACTACAGAGCCTGCGATGTATGCCAAAGAGTTGGGAAACCTTCCAGAAGATATGAGATGCCTTTAGCATCATAGCTAACCTTACAGGCATTTGACCCACCAGGGAAGTGCACAAGAGCTAGATACATCATCACTGCGACAAAGTATTTGACAAGATGGGCAGAAGCAAGAGCAGTCAAGGACTATAGTGCAACTACAGTTGCGTGATTCATATTTGATGATATCATAACCAGGTTTGGATGTCCAAAGATCCTAATGAGTGATCAAGCCACACATTTTATTAATAAGACTATTGAAGCCTTGACTCAAGAATTTGGAGTTCACCATCAGAAGAGCACTCCATACCATCCACAAGCGAATGGTATAGTTGAAGCCTTCAATAAGATCTTGGAGACAATGTTGATGAAAATTTGCAGTGTAAACAAGGATGATTGGGATTTGAGAGTACCCGCAATATTATGGGCCTATAGAACCACTTGCAAGAAGTTTGCAATGCAGACTCCCTTTAAGTTGGTTTATGGTCTAGAATCAGTTGTACCTATGGAATACTTGGTTCCTAGTCTAAGAATTGCAGCCTTTACAGATATGGATGACACTGGCGTTGTTCAAGAGAGGCTCGCGCAGTTGGTCGAATTGGAGGAAGACATGTTTATTATAGGATTTCATAAGCAGGTACAGAAGGAACAAGAGAAGGCTTACCATGACAGACACATCAAGAAGAAAGCCTTTAAGCAAGGAGATCTAGTATTGGTATATGACAATAAGTTCATAAAGCATCCAGGGAAGTTCAGGACACATTGGCTTGGGCCATACGAGGTTGCCCATGTTACAGAAGGAGGAGTTGCGCACTTGAAGACTTTGAAGGGATAATGGAAGGAAGGTTTGGTGAATGGGAGCCAGTTGAAATTGTACTATGACAACTAGTTTCCTCGCATATCTCAGTAAAAGCATAAGGAGAAGGGTCTAGGTACCAGGTGCAGTTGAAACTGGTTACCAGACACAAAAAAGATAGTTTGCACAAGGAAGAAGGGAGGGATAGAGAAGAAAGCACAGGCTTCCCCGCACAGTCTAAAGTTGAAATAAAACAGAAGGTTCAGACCTGAAGTGCCTCGGGACGAGTCACAGGTGAGTGTTGGGGGACTGTTGGCCCTTGGTTATGGAAGAAAGAGAATATTAAGGAAAGAAGGCGAAGTACGAACTGCGCAGAAAACACATTAACTGAGATTGGGTTGAAGTGGTTAAAGAAGAAGAAAAGAAGGAGCGAAGCAAGGGAAATCTAGTCATTGAATGAGAAGATCGAGGATGAAATATCATCAAGGAAGATGGATCGTGGACAACTTAGCAAGAGGAAGAATATGTCAACGATTTCTTTGGAGCACCTCATGGAAAAGAAGGAAAGACATGCTGGTGAAGCCCAGAAAACGTGGGTCAAAGAGAACCTAGGGTTTTAGACACCTAGGGTTTTGGTATCTAGGGTTTTAGACACCTAAACGTTTGTTATTGTAATGTATAAATAAAGGTATAAAGGACCTGGGATGGGTTTTTTTAGAGTTGGTTGTTCGTCATTGGTTGTTGTTGTTGATACTATTGTGTATTGTGCGAGAGCGAAGTGTTGTGTGTGAGAGAATTCTCTATTGTAAGATCTTCAACTGGGTGCGAAGATCAACCCTGCAACTGGGTACACAGGGAGGGGAGAGAGAGAAAGAGAAAGAATATGAAAGCTAAGAGCATAGATAGAACTGTATGTTTTCACATAATATATCAAGAAACACAGTTCTGTGGACGTAGCCCTAGGGAGAGGGTGAACCACATTAATCTTATTGTTTTGTGGGATTGATGTTGTGTTCTTATGCTTTTTTTTATATTGTTATTGCATCATTGTGTTAGATCTGAGATATAACTTGCGCAGTAGGCTTAAGAGAGATAAAGAATAACTAGATTGTTGTGTGTCAATGTTTTGGATCCACTTTGCATTTCCTCTGGTTGTAAACACCTGTGTCCTGCAAACCCCTATTGCTACTTCGGTCGAGACTACATCTACTTCACAGGTGTTGCCAAAAGGGCCAGTAGTTAGGGCTTGTTGGTGTGTTGTTATAGCTGAACACTAGGTCTACCCCTATGCCAACATGCATCTATTACTGCTTTTGATTATGTGGAATTTGCTTGGACATTATGCTCTTTGCCCTGTTTCACTTTGGTGGTTGACATTGTGCTCTAGTAAGTGGGTCACCCTTAGGGATAGGTATGCTACTGGGAGGTCCTTTTGACGAGTCATCATGCCATTTTTGACCATACTTTTCAATTTTCACACTTCATCCCCTCATCTCCTCACCTTTTGGGATTTTCGGGTGTGTTGACCCAAGAAGGGGTTGTCCCTCATTTCATGGGAAGAAGGTGTTGAAGGCCCAAAGGCTTGTAGCTGGAAAAAGATAAAATCCAAACCATCAACCTTCTAGATGCCCGCCGAGGGATCTCGAGAACAATGAAATTTCTCTCATAAGAAATTGATTGGACCCATAAAAGAATAACTAATAACAAATTCCAACCAGGGAGGAGCATGTGTGGGCACTGTTTTTATTTCTTAGGAAAAATCCCCACACATGTTTCCAACTTGGGGAAGGATGGTGTGAATAGGGTAGATTCAAGGTGGGCACAATTTTGCATGCTTAGGTAGAATGCCCACCTTGGATTCAACCTAGAAACATCCTAAAAGAATAAAAGATGATAAATGGGCTTGGAAAAAGGTTGCATTTAAAATGAAGGTGCAACACACCCTCTACAGAGGTACCCATAAGTGAGACACTACAACCCCTTGTATGTCATGAACCCAATGCCCAAAAGTATTCCCCCCATCCATGACACCTCATACACATGACTTAGAAGGAGGTCCCCTCAGGAAACACCCCTAAACTTGAGGTACGATTCACCCAATAGGTCGTTTTGTCAACCCTCCCATACCTAAACTTGGAAAATTGCATAAGGTCTTTGAGAATTGATTTATTTTGATGAGGTAGTTTGGATGTACATGCTTAGATGGCACTTTTATTGATTTGATGTACTCATCATGATGCATTTGACTTGAGATCCTTAGAGGGCATATCCATTTGTCTTTGCAGGACCCAACTGGTGGATAGTTTTGGAGGAACAAGCCTAGCTTGGGCTTCCATGGGGCTTGAATCCCATAGGTTGGATACCAAGGCCCACATGCCGGATGATGAATACATGCCTTTGGAGGCCTAGAATACATCATGGAGGACCTAACCTATCCCCTATCACCGAAACGATTTTCCTAAGGAGGTCAAAACATTACCCTTGAGGGCTTGATTTCATAGTAGGGCTAGGGTTTGGTGGTTGTTGAGGACACTTGGCACGTTTTGAATGAAGGAAGCCATGGATTGTGGAAAAGAGGCTTGGATCAAAGACATGTGACCTTTGGAGGCCTAGCTCACCCATCTCCTGCTTCAACGACTTGCAAAAGTGCCAAAATGTCACCTTAGAAGGGTGACGTCTTACTTAGGGTTTTACTCATGTACAAATTATGAATTAAAAAAGTATTATTTTATGTAAAGGGGAAAGATTAGGATTGTTGACCCCTTACATTGTGTTTTACCCTAACTTTGTGGACAAACTATGTTTAGATCATTTTGTATAAATAGAGATCATTTGTATCTCATTTCATATAGCTCTCCCATGTGGAGAATGACACTTGGATGAAATTTTCACCCTACTTGGGAAAATTTACTCTCTCTCTCTCTCTCTCTCTCTCTCGTGATATGGTTTATCTCTTTTCTTATAGAAGGAAGTGGTGTAAAACTCTTTGAGGCTCTTTCTTTTTACTTTGATGATGAAATTGCTTGGTAACTAGGGTTTTTCCTTGGCATTTCTTGGAATTGGTAAGGAAAATATGCACTTTGTTAGGTTTCTTTCTTGTTCCATACTTGTTATTGGCTAGATCCTTAGAGGAGTATAAGGATTTACAACCTCCACCCTTTTTTATCATTATTGTTTGCTGAAAAGGCTATTGCAAAGGTTGCTAGGAGGAGCAAAAGAGTTTACACTGTCCTTGAATTTACCTTGTTAGAGTTGTTATCTCAAGGGAGTAAAAGGGATTACACCCCTTGAGATTTAGTAGTCCTAACCTAATACAAGAAGAATCCACAACCCATTTGGCAAGGCATTAATATTTTATTGCATTGGAGAAATAAATTTCTTGCATTGAAATACATGATTTTACTATATATGAATTTGTTCAAATTGGAATCAATTATTTGCCTCAATTGCTTGCTTAAGCCACTAGAGAATTTTGATTAGTCAAGGATACCTTGTTTCTGTTACAAATTTATGCTACAACCATTAGGGCTGCAACAAACTCTCTTTTCAATCTTAATTTCTCACTCTTTCACAGTTGGAAATTGTTGGAAAGTTGTTATTGTTAATATACTTGATGTTGGCTATTGTTGGGAAATTGTTGGGCTAATTCCTTGGGGTAAAAGTTTTTGTAGCAAATCTTTTCTACATCCATTTCAATGCTCTGAAAAATCTCTAAAATATCTTTTTTCAGCCCTAATTCACCATCAAAGCT
The DNA here is from genome assembly GCA_009831015.1 of Picea engelmannii. Classification (NCBI taxonomy): domain Eukaryota; kingdom Viridiplantae; phylum Streptophyta; class Pinopsida; order Pinales; family Pinaceae; genus Picea; species Picea engelmannii. The sequence continues at coordinate 201,204 of ML799742.1, read as the reverse complement.
TGTGCTAAAGTATTGGAAATTAGTCGGCATGTTTAGTGTTTCATTGCCCAATAAATATTTCATGTTTTGATGGTTATATTTGCACTAAATATTTGATTTTCTTGCAAATAAATATTTTTGTTGACTTTTGCAAATAGGGACAACAAGCTTGTCCACTTAACATATACTTTGTACAATTGTTTTTTCTTGTGTCTCGGGAAGGTACAAACAATCTCAACAATACCCAATGACTTGGCAACCTTAAACACCTCCCCCAAGACTCATCCTCAAGCCTTCTTCCATCTAGTAACTTGACATATAGGGTCTTTCATTTCATCATCTCACTTTCAGTCGCATTTCCATGTAAGGTCACATGGGATTCCCCTTGTGGTGATTTTCATCATCACTAAAGTGACGGGAATACCTATCTAAGGTGATGGTGGTAGGTGATTTTCCCAATCTACGCTAATCTTCCTTGGGCATTATATTTTTTGTCTCCACACACAGAAAAATCCTTCCCTATTTGTATGTCCCTCAGTGTTCCAGTCTGTCTCTTTGAACGATTCTTTCTGAGCGTTGTATATGTGAAATCATTAAGGTTTCTACATTTCCTTCTGCAAATCCTATCATTGTTGAAAGCAACATCCTATGAGTGTTTCCTCTCCCCTCGCGTGCAGAAACGTCCCTCTGTCATCTCTGATTATATTCTCTACATATATTTGTCTGTCTACCTATACATAGTCCCTCTACATTCCAAACTGAATGATTCTACAAGCTCACCCTACTCCGAAACCCTAATTTCTGCGAGTTCACGAAGACTATCCTTTTCCATTGGATTCTCCCACAATGAATTCTATATCCCTCATCGTGAAATGAATACTAGAGGCAATCTGCTCATTGTTTTCATATCACATAATGTTAACATCAGTTGTAGGTCCTGTGATATCATATGAACCCGTTCCTATCAAGTAATCGGGCCCTGAGAAGCACCCCCAAGGAAAGAATCCCATGAACATAAGAGTACATAAAAATATGGACGTGAGGATGTGTATCGACCCCATCGCAAAAATTATGATCGCTCACTGGCTTTACTTGTGCCTATAAGTGTGAATGTGTAATGAGGTTTTAGATGCATTTGAGTATTAAAAAGGATCGGATTGGGGTTATTGCGTGCAGTCCATCTGTGATCAACTTTCCGTGAAGATATTGAACCCAAACAAACCATTCACATTTGTTATGTGAAACGACTAATCAATGTTTTTTTCTAAGATATTTGGGATTTGAGCACATGAAGAATCATAGAGAAATTATTTTACTTTGTTTATCGTAATGAAACAAGATTTGAGGACATTTGATCACGGTTGTTTGTAATTCATGAAGGTCATATACTGTCCATATCTGTCGTGATCCGTCACCATCAAACCATTTTCCACTAGGAGGCGACCCATTGCATCAACTCTATCACATATCGACTCCTCTCCTTTCAAGTGAAAAATAGAGGCATCCATCTCCAAGCAGGCCGCTGATAACTAAGAGTGAAAAAGAAAGCCAAAGAAGAATAATAATACCACCTTCACCTCACACACTTGACTTCTCCTTGTATCTTATTGTCAAGAACAAGAATGGTCTCATGGAGAAAGAAACGAAAAGAAGAATGTTTGAAGTAAACTTGTTTCAAGCATTGGAAAAACAACATTCATCTCACAAAAGGCACTGGAATTGAGGCGTTCGAAGGCCATAGGGAGGACGCGCAACCCCACTCACGTTAAACCCTAGATAAATTTGGTTGTTTCGTGTTGTGTGCTTGGATACCCACGAGTTGTTTAGAATCATTGTCACCCATAGGCAACCCCATATGGATTTCCGTGCATCTTGCAATGCCTTGGTGTTGGGGATCTCTTCGTAGGACAATGGAGCTCATGAGGAATGACTAGTTCTTTCTCACTTGGGACTGTAACAAGTGATCTTTTCCAAACAGAGATCATCGACCTTGAAAGTGTTTTTGGCGCCAAAGTTATTTCAAAGCTATTTATGGTGCTCCAGTGTGTATCGTTCTAATGTTCTTAAAATATCTTGTTAACAAGGTTTTGGAACTCATGAAAACAAGAAGAATCGCAAGTTCATTGTGGTCTGTTGAATTGCATTGTAAACATGTGCATTTTCGAGTTGCATTGTAAACATGTGCATTTTTGGTAAAACTAGACACCCTTCATTTGCTATCTGCATAGTTGAGTTTTCCTTGTAAAGTTTGGGTGGAGTTGCAAGAAACCCTGTGAATTCTGAGCTATGGCTCATGTTGAGGAGCTACTAGAGCTTTTAAACACTCTAATCCTCTCTTGTGTGGATAACAGAATCACCATTGACAAAACCACAATGTAGATTGTTGTGACATGTTTTCAAATTTTGCAAGAGAAAGCAAAATTACTTCAAACCCAAACTCGACTCCTTCATGATGTACTTGAGCTAAGGAATATCCAACAACATTCTAAACCCGTCCTTGTTTAGAACCCTATATACGAAGATGATGAATATGATGAGGCTGATTCAAACCAACAACCAGTGCAACAACAACTTAGTGAGACAACACCAGATTCAAGTACAAATGAAGTTCAACTTCCTCTTTCCAAGCAGAGCATTAGACCTTGAGAAGAAATCAGTATTAACAAGCACAGAACTAGTCTGGATATGAAAAGGGTGTCACCTTTCATAATCCAAATTACACCAAACCGATCTCTACTTCAAGAAGGATCACATTCACCTACTCTAGTTCATAATCATATTTTGATATGCCAACATTGTCAGCGAGTTCACCACGTTGAAGATCAATGTTTCAATCTTCATCCTTACAGCCATTGTGGATAGCAGAATCATCCTTCAGATTGGTTTTTCAAATGTAAGACAACTACAAGAGTAAAGAACCACTATGGGTGGATGAATTTTTGGTGATGGTAATCAATAGTCAAGAAGATATGGCAGTCATACCGATGAATTCACTCTCGAGTATTGACGAATCATGTAGAGAAAGGATTTGCATCTTCTCTCCTTGTCCCTGGCAGGGGGGAACAACATCAATGATTGATAGTCAAGATTATAGTTTCAAAGTCCTATCATTCGAACAACAATAAGCAAGCATGATTGGTTTTTTATTCTCCTTAAATCACCACTTAGTAGAATACTTACAACTTCTGCTAGACATGGTTTGTGGTTTCCCTTAAACCTCCACTTGGTAGAAGACATTCAACTTATTCCATAGAATAGTTTATGGTCATCTTTAAACCAACATTCGAGAGCACTTCTAGTTAGCAGAAGACACTAATTGTCATCTTCTAGCTAAATTAGGAAAATTTATGGGAACCATTGAGCCTAGAGCAGGGTTCCAAAGTTTGTGGTCTTCCTTAAACCACCAGATTGGTTTGAGGTCTTTGTTGAAATATTTTAACTACAAAGTATATTCTACTTATTATTGAGTTATTATTAAATAGATCAATCCTCTTTTCTGGGTTGATCATGTCAAGCTTTGTATATAACCAAATCCCCTTTTGTGGATTGGTCAAACCCTAATTAAATGATGCTAATTGAGAAGTCGGCCCCTAGGGCTAATTAAAGTGGTTTTAGCCACTAATTGAAGAAGTCGGCCCAATTTGGTGAATATACACAACCCTAGTACCTAACAACTAGTATAAAGAAGAGAGGATGATGCCTCATTCTCTCACTCACTCGATCACTCATCTAGTGCGCATCTTTTGGAGATAGTTTTAGTTGCAAGAAGAAGGAGAGAGAGACGCATGCTCGGTCTTGGTTATTCTTGGTGGTTTTGTCTTTTATCTTGGCATTGTATTGGCAATCTATATTAAGGAAGTTTTTGTTGGCTTTTCTCCCCCATGAGGGTTCCCAGGATAAAATGTTGTGTACCTTGTGATTGTGTTTCTCTTAGTGATCTTGCTTATGTTATTATTGTCTAGCAAATTGAAAAGAAATTAATAGAAGATCTAAATTTAACATGGTTTCAAAGCTTGAATGAATAGAGAACCTTTCACCAGGTAACCAAAAACGTCATTGTTATCGTACAAGAAAATTAGGGCTTTTTATTGGAAGATAATTTCAGCCCAAAAAACCATCTAGGGAAGTGTTCCCTAGCCTAGTGAACTCATTGGCACCTTGTGCACACTTTTTCAATGGCCAAAGCCTCCAAAATGTCAAACCCTAGTTTTGGTTGGTACCAGAAAACCAGGAAACCAGAACCAGTACCAGTACCAGAAGTACCAGTCCAAAAATGGCCTAGGTCAAGTTTCAAGGGGTGAAACTTGAAATTTCTAAAAATAGACAACTCGAGCCTACTCACCTCAGCCCAACCCACCTAGTCCCTGGATCAGAATTCCAAAATTTGAAATTTGAAAAATTAGGGTTTCCTCATAAAACCCTAAGTTGATTTTACAATTGCAGTTGTAGTTGCAATGCCAGTTCCTTCATGCTAGTAGCAGCACCAGTTGCAGTTCCTACACCAGCTACAGTACCAGTTGCAGTGAATTTTTTTATGAATTGTTGGGACTGTTGTGCTATTGTCCTAGTGCACCTTACCCTAGCATTATACTATCAAAGGTATGCACTTACATATGTTTAAAATGCATTATTATTCTAAAGGGTACTTGCAGGAGAAGGAATCTTTTGTCATAGATCCAAAAGGATCTAAGGTCCAACACATTTAGAGGAATGATACACCTCAGGTTTGATAATTTTATATGCATCTATTCGTTATGACATTATCTTGACATCTAGGTTGTATGTTGAAGTTATGAACATCATACTAACTCTTGGTCAAATTAAAGACAAGGTATTAGATTGAGATTAGAGTTTATTCTCTAACTTATACTTCTGTCAACATAGTATATTGTCTTAGTACAGAGGCCAGGTTGAAGAAAGCACTTGTCATCTTGAGTGAAGGAAACTTGAAAGAAAATCAACACACTCATTCTTAAGGAAAAGACTCATGTTCCAGGTTTGATTGATTAAGTTGATAAGATTCAAAATTGCACATGACAAGTTGATAACTACCTCATTACAAGTAAACACTATAGTTGAGGTAGCAGTGTTTGAAAAGTAGTATACTTGGTATCATGTGAGCATATTGAGATAAATTCTTATCGTAATCATTTACCAGATACAACTAACATATCCTCCAGGAGAAACTTCTTGTGTTGGTTACATGTTACCATGGAGGAACATTTGATCACAAAGGGTGTTGATCTAATTTCGTATTGTATCTCTTACTTTTGACTCTTGTCTTAGGTAGGTCACAAGTAATAGCTCTAGAGGAGCTACTGTGATGATTTTTCTCATTGTTGTTTTATTAGTATAAAGAGTATTACTCGTGTCTGTTGTTTCTCCCTTATTGATCTTGTTTCAGGTCACAGGTGATAACCTTGAGGAAGCTATAGTGAAGATTGTAGAAGGCAACATATTAGATGATACATGAAGCAAACTATGTACATGATCATATACATTCATGTACCAAAGAAGATGAAGAAGAAGCTATCTTTTGAGATCCAAAGTATCTCATATGGAGATTGATTGTAAGGAGCAGAAGGCTCCAAAGATGACCAGACATTAGAACAAGAACTCATAGTATACTTGTTCAAAGGATAATGAAGCCACCTTGACAGGAAGTTGAACTCATTTGAAGTCTGACTCATCTTTTCATATTAAGACTTAGTATTCAACACCAAGTATATCCTGTAAGAGATGATGAAGTCCTTGTAGACTCAGAATAAATCAAGATTTAGAGTAAGCCTAATCTCATAAAGGATTAGATGAAGAGACATCTTCCAGGACTGGGAGACAGATGCCATAAGAAGACTAGACCGTAGCTTCAGATACTTCTAGGAGATATGAAATATTCTGGGAAGGTTCCCTTGTTTTAGTGACAAAGAAGGAAGTCAGTCAGAAATACTGGGATATGGTTTTTTCGTGAGACTAAAAGGGAAGTCAATGTTGACTTCCAAGATTGATCTAACAAATCAAGAATGTTACAGATGTACAAAGACCAAATTGTGTCTAGAGGATTCTCCCAGCAAGAGGGAGAATACTATGACGAGACACTTACTCCAGTAATTGAAGAAATAGTTCCAGTGTTCATGAAGACAACCAGATAGAGTTACATCCATGAAAGAAGAGATATATTCAGTATCAATTATTGATCCACTCTCAGTTTAAGATGAATTTGTTGTCGTGATGAAGTAGAGGAGTTACTCTCAGATTTCAGCAGTCACAGAGAGAATGGAGCAGTCATTCTCATCTTCAGAGCAGCTACAAGTGCATAATATTAGTTCCATAGGAACAATTGTAGAGAGAGTAGATGACATACTCTTAGGTAGTGAGGCAAATAGTGCTTTGCGGAAAGCACATAGAGCTAGCACATGATTGTGCATATTAAGTTGGAGTTAAACCAAGTGTACCAGGATGATACAATGTAATCTAAAAATTTGGTTTGAAGTTGAAGATAGAAAGACTCAAGTCTGCAAGTTGAAGAAGGATCTGTACATATTGAAGCAAGCTCCTAGATCTTGATATGACAAAATTGATAGTTTCCTAATGAGCTTGGGCTTTACCAAGAGTAAAGTTGATTCTAACATTTACCTCAAGGTTATGAATGATGAGCTAGTGATGTTGCTACTATATGTAGATGATGTATTTTTTACAGATGAAGAAAATCTCATCACTGATTGTAAGAAGAAGCTCGTTGCAGAATTGAGATGAACGACCTAGGCCTAATGCATTATTTCTTAGGTTTTGAGGTTTGGCAGAGCCTATAGAAGATATTCCTTAACCAAGGGAAGTATGCAGTTGAAATACTGAAGAGGTTTGATATGTTGGAGTGTAAATCCATGAACACACCCATGGAAACAAAGTTGAAACTCCTGGTTGATACTACGTCAGAATTGGTTGATGTTACATTGTACATACAGATCATTGGATCATTGATGTATCTGAAAAATACCAGTTCAAATATATGTTTTGTTGTGGACACCTAGAGTCACTATCTGGTAGAGCCCAGATGTGTTCACCTTGTTGATGCAAAACATGTGATGAGATACCTTAAGGGTACATAGGACTTTGGTCTCAATTATAATGGAGATCATGACTTCAGACTGATTGGTTATACCGATTTAGATTGGGTAGGAAGTGTTTTTGACAGAAAGAGCACTTCAAGATGTTGTTTTAGTCTAGGGTCAACCATGAATTCATGGCAGAGTGTGAAGCAATCTAGTATTTCTCTCAGCACGGCAAAAGAAAAATACATTGTTGCATGTTCGGTCAGTTGTGAAGCCATATGGCTTCGAGACTTGTTGACAGATCTATTTGATATGGAGATGGAGGAAACCATGATTCTATCTGATAACCAGAGTTACATAAATATGATGGAGAACCCTATGTTCCATGACAAGTCGAAGCACATAGAAATCTGGTATCACTACATTTGTGATATGGTGTAGAGGGGAGTTTCTAAGCTCCATTATGTTGGCACATAGGAGAAGGTTGCAAATGTGTTTCCCAACCCTTTGTCTCATGTAAAGTTTGAGCACTTTCGAGACAAGCTTGGTATAGTCTGAAAGAACCTCCCTCGAAAGGGGGAGTGATGTTGATGATACTATGGTATCCTAATGAATAGTGGGTAGCTCAATTAGGATTTTATATCCTAGGGGACTGATCATCCATGGACATATCCCGAAGGTCTAGTAAGGACGGTCTGTTAGAGTACCTGTGCATGTATATGCTATTTGTGGTCAGTAGTGGTAGCTCCGTTAGGATTCTTTTATAATCCTAGGGAATCTTATGATTCCTGGGCAGATCCCGAAGGTCCAGTAAGGACGATCTGTCAGAGTACCACGTGGTAGCTCCGTTAGGATTTTATATCCTAGGGAATATTATGATTCCTGGGCAGATCCTTAGGGACTGTCAGAGTACCACAAAATGTTGTTGATAGACCTGCCTCATTTTGTTTCCCTATGATTATGATGATGTTGTTTCTCTAGCCTCATGTTGTTATGATGTTGTTGCTCCAGCCTCGTGTTGGTGATGTTGTTATTCCAGCTTTATGCTGAAGATGATGATGATACTTCAACTTCATGCTAAAGATGATGATGATGATGATACTAATTCAGCTTCATGCTAAATATCATGATGATGCTACTTCAGCTTCATGCTAAAGATGATGATGATGATGCTACTTCAGCTTCATGTTGAATATGATGATGATGTTGCTACTTCAGCTCCATGCTGAAGATATTGATGATGATGTATCATTATTTCACTGATTTATGTTGTTGTATTAGTGTTATACTAATTGATGTTGATGCATAGAATAATGATGATGATGTCATTCCAGCTCCATGTTGTGAATGATGATGATGATGATACTTCATCTCCATGATGTGAATGATGATGTTATTGATGATGAGAAAAACTTATGATGATTTATAGATATGTCAATCAATGTTCTAGATGTTGTTGATGTTTCTGCCACCTCTCTCTCT
>ML799742.1:136020-161359 GCA_009831015.1 Picea engelmannii | reverse complement strand
TATTTGTATATCATTTCTGTGTAATGTGAAGATTATGCTGGATAGTTTACTGTTATTATGCCATTTCTAGCATTTCATTTCTGTTCTACATATTTTATATATCTGGTATCTTGCACTACCACTCTAGTGAATTAGTGAGTTCAGGAGGAATTTGCCTCAGATATGCGACCAATAATGTTGCAAAATATCATGTCGTCATCGAACTTTTAACTGAATTCTCCTCTCTAGGTATAACTCAATTGATTATCAACCTAGACTCTCAACTTGTAGTTCGTCAACTTAATCGTGAGTACGTCGTTCGCAACTCGGTTTTACTACGTCTCCACCTAAGGGTTTGTTGTCTCGAAATATTGTTTGAATTTTTCCAATACAGACACATATCGAGAGAACTCAATACAACTTCGGATTCATTAGAAAATTACATGTTGGATTGGTATATTGCGCAGAGATAAACATTTAAAACATAAATCATATGTACAAAAACATCACATAAAAACACAAAAATATGACATAGGTAGCCGCAAAACTCGTATATATATATATATATATATATATATATATATATATGCGTGATAAAAAAAGTTTTTTAAGTACATCATACAAAAGTACATAACGAGGCAAAACTTGGGCCTTCATGCCCATAGTATCATCATAAGGAATACAAAATATTTGAGGACTCTACGCATCCTCCTGTATCACATTGTGCTCCCAAAAGTACACTACTACTTGTGTTACCCTTCATAGTAAATGGTTGAGGCCTTCAGAGACCCCAACTATGTGTCACTGCAAGTGCAAAGCCACATCTCGCCTCCTCAGGGGTGGAACACCCATCGCCAAACCTCCGAGGTTCCTCTCCACCTCTTGAATCCCTCCTGCTATGACCTCATGCTCAGTTTCCACTTGTGCATCTATGTGATGCCCCAATGCTGGCATCTCTGTTGAATGTGATGCACCTATGTCTGCATGATGAAAATAAAATGGTTTAGATCCCTCGTTGTACAACTAAATACATATAAAATAAAAACAAATATATATAAATATTTTTGCAAGGTTATGGTTTTTCATACCTGATGCATCCCACTGTATTACCTCAAGGAGTACCAAGTCTACACTGCCTTTGAAATCTACCCCATCATAAGGGAAGTCCTCAATCACCACTAATTGCCTTCACCATGTGAAGAAGTTGACATTGAATCTGAAAGCAGAGGGCTCATTCGCCAACCTGGGGAAAGACTAGTCCACTTCTCCATAAAAGGCTCAGTCACGGGGCGTGCTATCATTGCAACATGTCGCTACATCTAGGGAATACGCTATAAGAAAAATGAAACCAAGAAAGAACCATATCCGAACTATTTATGTATGTCAATCTTATTATTTTCTCTTTGACATTCCTCAAGAACCCTGCACTCCAGTTGAACAGTCTTGGTTTCAAACACTAAATGGAATAAGATATTTGTGATTTAGAAGCTAAGTGGTCACTGGTGCTCCCTACCAATTTGGTGATGGCGAATAGAATGGATCGAAGTGCTAGATCCCTCACATATTTTATCATGATCCTTCCACCCACCAACTGTGACCCTGGTATGTAGTGTTTGGAAACATATGCCTTGGGCGGTTTCAAAGAAGCTCGATGTCTGGACAATAATATAGGTTCCCCCCTCCTCGAGAGCCCTATCAGAAAGTATACATCGTCCATTTTAATTTCAAGCATATGTGGCTCTATTTAGAACACTTGCTTAGCATCGTCCCATGGACCAATCAAGTACTCGAGCAACAATACCTTTTTTCTCATGTTCTGAAGCTTGAAATACTTGAGCAAGCCACAATTGCATAAATTCGCCCTTGCTTGAGGGTCTTGAAGAGCGGCGATGTCATTGAAATCATGTTCACACTCTTTCCACTCAATCATAGCTAGCTATAGATGAAACCTACAAATACACCATTTAATCATCATTAGCTAAATCCTCATGAAACAAATTGCCTCTTTTTAGCCTAAACATCAAAGAATTTTTTAGTTTTGCGCCTAGCGCTCCCTCAAAGCATCCTATAGAGCCTAGTGCGCCCTAGATATACGCACAAATTCATTCAAATCACGATCAATGCTCCCTTTAGTGCCTTGAGGGAGTGTTGATCTAGTTCGGTGCTCTAAGGCTTTCCAAGGATCCTAGAACGCCTAAAATAAATGTTAAAATGCAGTAAAAAGGCATGAAAATGAATGAGGAGGAAGAGACAACCAACCTGGTCCAGACAGATCTGAAAATGATCGCCCACAACTCCCTCAATAGATGCTCCAAAAATGCTCCAAAAGAGGTAAAAATCCAAAGACCAGAGGATAATGGTAAAAATGAATTTCTAACCTAGTTTGATATTTGATATGGTCAATTAGGTCATTTCTCCTTATTATAAAGTCTATTTTTGGGTTTTTATTATTTTTTTGAGAAATTACTAATGTATTGTGCCCAGAAAAGATTGATTTTACAGGAATCTGAGCGGAGTTATTTTGATGACCTTTTAACAACCAAAGAGCTTAGTCTTTGTTATTTCTCATGCTCACAAATACATGAGAATGTAACCGATTATATTTTTATCACTTTTTCAGACTTGTAAAGGTTATACGAAAAAGGAACCCCCTGGAGTCTCCTTTAAGCTCTTTTCAGACTCTCTAAACATGAAAAGATTTTCGAGTGATCTTGTTTCCTTTCACACTCGTTAAAAGGTTCAAAATGTCATCTTCTTAGCAATATTTTATCTCTTTTTTGGACCTCGGTGACTAAAATTACGAAAAAAGACAACCCTGGAGTCACCTTTAAGTTCTTTTTAGACTGTGTAAACATGAAAAACCACCGAGTTTTCCTTATCTAGACTCGCTAAACTACACATTGAAGGGTCCATCTAGGAACAAACCCTTACTTCTTCAATTTCGTTAAACAAAGGAAGAGGAACTTACTGAAGGTGAGTTATATCGAGCATGTGTTATTCTCCTCGAGCTCATTAAATTAAAAAGAGGTACTCACCTATCTGGATGGGGGGGGGGAATTGAAGGAAGTGGGTCAAGTTTCTTGAGAACTTTTGTAAACAACTCTTGCAGTCGTCCTTGAACATAGTACTTTTTTTTAACCTTCACACTGAACACTTGGATAATCCGCTAAACCTCTGCACTGAACTAATCCTATGAGTGTTTCCACTCCTTTGATCCATCCAAAGAATTCATCAACACTTGTTGCATTATGTTTTGGTCCACTCTGTGTGTATATTTCCAATTCTCATGTTGTTCCTCATTTTTTAAGGGAAGTATCCACCTCGAGAGTCAACCATTTACAAAATTATCAGTTTCCATACCCGTGTTGGTCTGTGTTCATTCACTATATCTCATCACTTTCCTGTGTCAGTTTCGTGTCGATGATGGGAGATACATCAAGGCCCTCCTTCGACGAGTCTTTTCCTGTCGACTTCAACACATCATCCGGGAATTAGACTTAGAAACCAGTTAGTACCTTATGATATGCATGCCTCAATGGCAGGCCTCCTCACTTCTGACAATAGGTTTACATCATTGACCTCTGATCGAATGATTCCACGAATGTTTGACCTCAGTTCATTTATTCACATTTGTTGGATTGTACTAGGGTACCTTGGGAGTCATTGACATCACTGGTGATTTCCCTCGCACTTGTTAACATTTTACCTCAATGACCGGTAATCAAGTGGTTTATACCATGTTCGACATGAAGACATCTATTGTTATGGCTAGATTCGTACCACATCGGGATTGCGACGAAGACCCTAGGTTGAGCATTCATTCTAATACCTGCTTTCCCAAGCTGCGAAGGAAGTCACATAAGCATAATGATACTTATGTTGTCACATAGATCCATGTTGTATTAGTTTGTGTCTATGTTTTATCATATCGTAGCTCCATTGTGTATTCTACGTGGCTACCATCAGTTCCTGTCATAGAAGTATGGATCCACATTGTATCTCTGGTGGCCATACCATTAGTCAATATCATCATGGATGTGCAGTGTATTTATTGGCGGTCATACTTTGAGTCATTTATAGCCCGAACAGTCTGCCTCGGGAAGGGAACACGTATTAAGATTTGTTCTGCAGCTTCTACCAAGTTCCCGACTCCATACCCTTGCTTTGAAGAACCTACAAAGTGTTTTAACCATCATTTTTTTTTTTTCTAACTTCACACTTTGGGGGGGAATCTGTTCCACGTCAAATTTCCTCACTTCGATAATGGCACATTCTCATTGTCATAAGTGTTGCAAGTGTCGCATTTTTGTCGTAAGTGTCGCATCATGAACGACACCATGAGAACACTTGATATGACCCCTAAAACATGTTAGAAGAAGAAGCCCCATCATTTGACAATCGGAAAAAAGTGTTTTTCTATGAGAATTGGTCATCTTGTCAACTTTTGGAAGATCAACGCTCCCCTGCTCATATGCAGGGAGCACTAGCGCTCTTTGTCTATTTAGCAGAGAGCGTTGTAGCGCTTTGTTACCCATTGTAAGGGAGCACCGAATTGGTTGAGAAAATATGGGAAGAAATCTCATTTTTCTATAAGGACAACTATGGGTGATTCGAGTTGGTTTGGCTCGAATCTAACCCATAGGTTACATCTAAGGGAAATATCACAACTGATGGAGTCATATCCTCAACCAATCCCAAATATAACCAAGGTGGTTGAGCCCCTCAAAGCCTATAAATAGAGGCATTGTCATGGTAAACAAGGAGGAAAATAATCAGCAAAAACATTGTCATTCTGATCGTGGATATTTCAAGCAAGGGGTTGGATGAGGACTTGGAGAAGTTGCTGCAACACCATCCATGATTGTAAGTATCTCTTTAAAGTTCTCATCAATATACTTGTTCTATTTCCTTCAAGCTTGTGTATTATTGCATGTGTTTGTCTACTGTTATTTGGATCTTTGTAGATGGATTTGTTTAATCTAATATTGTAGAGTGAGAGTCCTTTGTTTCTCTTTGTTTTCCATTACATTGTAGGTATCAAGTTGTGCTAAGGAGTTCAGAGATCGAACTCGGATTGGAAGCAGCAAGGACAAATTTCGAAACAAGGTGCATCACACTTTTTCTCCCTCTCTCTCTTTTTGATTAGTTAAACTGAATTCAAAGGGATGTTAATGTCCATTTGTGTCTTTCCGTCTTGGTATTAAGGCTCTAGAATCCAAGAAAAGATTCACCTTTCTGCAGGGGAGTTGTTCTGTAACAGAAATTGGCGACTCCACTGGGGATCAAACCCATCCTTTCAGTTTTTGTTCTTTCCTTGGTTTCATCCATACTCTTTCCTATATTGGGATCTTGGTCGTTGATTTGATCTGTCCATACATCTTTCATCGTTGCTAAAGTTGTCTCAAAGAGTCTCTGATTGACTTTTCCTGAGTTTTTTTTATTTTTTTGGGTTTTTCCAAAAAAATTCTCAGAACTAGCACCCTCTCCAGTTTAAGTCAAAGCATTGATAGCTTGATCAACACTCCCCCATAGTGCATTAGGGAGCGTTGTAGCGCTCTGGTGTTATTATTACCAGAGCGTTGATTTTTCTTATCTTGAAAATTGTTGATTGTTTGTTTGTTGGGCATAGTTCTTGAGTCTTTCTCTCTAGTTCAAATCTTATTCTATCAGATCGTGTCTTATGTTTGAATTATAATTTGTTTATTTTCTTTCTTTTAGTCTTGATTGGGTTTGTGTTGTCTTTCCTTATTGCAAAAACGATCGTTTTTTCTCAAAATTGGGTTTTGTTTGCTGCTATTTTTCGTTTATTTGATTGATTAGAGGTTGTCATAAGGAAAGTCATTGATCTCAGTACTGTTTACTTTGTCTTTGATCCCTTACTCGATTCTAGAAGATTATTAAGTGTGATTATTATTTTTTTGGTGTTTTTCTTTGAATAGATAGTTTGTTCTTCTTTTAGTTTCTCATGGACGGTTGAGAGTGTCTTTGTTTGTGTGCTTTTGCTTCCTCTTTTGCAAAATCACAGTAGTGAAGCCATATTTCATTATTAGTGAAATAAATAAGAATTAGACGAATTATTCAATTTACATTTAAAATCAAACAAAGAGATACTTGTATGCATTGGTTTTGAATATTGGAAAGGTTTTTTTTATAATTTAGCAAATTGTTTGAATACTTATTGAGAATGAAATTGTATGAAATTTTGCATTCTCAAGTGTTTGTTAGTGAAAGAAATGAAACTCTTTTCCTTCCCATAGCTAGAAGTTCATTGAAAATAAAATTTGCATCTCATTCTTTTCATCTTTTTTGGAGTCGAGTACCAAACATCATCAGTTTCACTTTCATTCACCTTTGTGTAACAAACATCCATTAAAATCAACGCTAATTAAAATCATTCTAGAAACTTTTTATTTTTAAGATATTTACACTAAGAATAGACTAGGACTAAAGCTTTGGAATAGGTTGTGAGAATAACTCTCCAAAGTATTCAAGACAAACTCAGAATCTTGCGATATGGAGAGTAAATCCAACCTTCGTATAAGCATAGCTGGGATCCCCCTCTCACACAGGGGTTAAACATGAGGTCACGTTCGGGAGAGAAATGAAGATTATCCCCCCAATGCTTGCTCATTCATAGTAGTATGATCATATATTGGGGGTTCTTCTTGAGGCTTAATTGTTTTCATTTAGTCTCGGAGTTTCGTGAATTCTGAATCTGCTCAGGGTCCTCTGGAATTTACCAGTCCACTTGTCCTAAGTTCTCTTGAAGGATTTCGGACTTAATACCATGCCCAAACATTCAGACTCGACTTTCGACTGTACCCTCCCATAGGCTGACTGCGAGTCGGTATCCTTAGTAGCCATAATATTTAGGGTCCTTACATAAGGTGACAGTGAAGGGAAGTCTTTGTTGTACCTAAAAAAAACGTTGGTCAAACTCACTCAGGCTCCTTGGAGGGTAACCCATAGGTAAAACCATGATGAAGCTTGCACCAAGGTGTAAGTTTGTTAAGTAGGTTGCCAACTTAACTCATCCACCCACTCATATCCTATCCCCTTCTCAATTTGATCATGTGATGTTGGATTTCATCACCAACTAGTACGTTCATTGAGAGAAGGTATTGTTTACTTGTTGGTTTTCTATATTTTTTAGCGAGTGTTGTTTGTTTACTATAGTTGTCCTTCAAAATTGAGACTGTGGACGATAAAGGTGTTCGTAAATCACATAGGATGCAAGGGTTTCCTCCATAAGGCTACAAAACCCTACCTCACAACTCACCTGAAGACACTTACCGTGAAGAGGTTGAGAACCATTCAGACGTTGGAAGTGTTGCTACTCCTTTGCTAGCAAATCTCGAGAGAGATTTAGTTACGGTTGAAGGTTCCACCCTTCTTGTTAACCCAACTTTGCACGTTCCTCTCGATCAACTCCTTGTCCGACTGGACTGGTCGGGTAACATCATAGTAGAGGACCACCCCAGCTTACCGTCAAGGCCATATAATCAGCTAGATATGGAACCAATACAACCAAATTTTAGCAACGAATACACTGCTCCTTCCTGTTATGCTGAAATGGTAGATCCACAACAAAATCATGTTCGTTCTATATGGAGGACTCCATCAGGATGAGATATTTATAAAAAACTTAATTTCAGCCAACCGCCTTTTGACCTTCTTCATGCCTCTACCACCGTCGGTGCAAAGGCAGGACCGTCAGGTCAACCCATTAACCATCTCGTTAAACCAATAGTTAATATTTCTACTACTTTAGGGAAAGTTTACAGAGAAACAGGAGTCGTGTTGCCTAGTCATGTGCAAAGTACCTTGACGGTTACACCTACTATTCATCTTCAAGCTATCATTTTGCATACTCCACATAACCCTTGACGACAACCCCCTTTCATCGGTCAAACCCCAGTTGTTACCCAACCAATGGCAGGGGGACAACCTTCATTCACAGGAAACCCCCCACAATCCTAGGGACCATCCCAAGGAGGTTTGTTTCATCAACCATATCAAGGAGGGCCATCAAACCCCAACCCACAAGGAGGAATACCAAATCTCAATCCTTATGGATGACATTCTGGACAACCTTTCCCAGGGGTCCTGAATCCCACTTGGGGTCCTCAAGGTCAATAATCTTATCCTCCCCAAGGTCCAAATCCTTACCCTCATCAAGGACAATGTAGTTACCCTCCTCAAGGGCAGACTCGTTATCTACCTCAAGCTAATCAAGTGAACTATCCTCCCTAAGGCCAAATGGGTTTCCCTTCTCCTTTCATGAACATTCTTCAACAAATGAATCCTACATTTGTTGGTCAACAACAATAGTATATGGGAGGGCCTGCATGGGCTTGACAGACTCTGCAGGAGGTAGAGGGACATGCAACTCCTCATTGTTGTTCCTGAGATTAAACTTAAGGCTCAAAGAATAATGTCAGGCATCAGGAATTTAAGAAATGTTTTTTCTTCCGTTAGTTGTGTAAGAATTAAATCCTCAAATGAAATTAATAGCTGAACAAAATAGAGGTCGTGTTTCGTCGTCTAAGTTAATTAATAAAATTGAGTGATGAGGGAGAAAATTAAAAAATTGTCAAGCAAAATGAGGCATCAATTATAGATGAATCTTACCTTGTTTGGAGTAGAACAAAATGTAGAATACACCCATGAAAGGATATATGATATAGTGATCCAAGTAGCTTGCAGGTCTTGTATTTGCTAATAGCAAATACAGAGGAAAAATTGTTTTCTTATCAAATAACTAAATAAAATGTGATTACAGTAGATATTGTACTAAATTGCAATCATTCACTTATCGAGAAGTAACATAAAGAAAACTGGAGAGATGTTATACAAGAAGCGCACATAACTCAAACTGCACAAAATTTGGAATCCCTGTCTGCACTTGTATTAATACTCACAAAGAATGAGTTTTCTTAGTTACAATACGACAATAAGCAGCTTGTGTTCAATCTTAGAAATACGTATTTATACAAAAGGTTCTCAACCCTAAACGGTTGGAATTCTCCTTATTTCTAAAATAGTAAAATTTACAAAATATGAAATTTGAAACGCTTCGCTTGCATCTCCCTTGTCTCCTCGTCACCTAAATCGTCTAGGAAGTTGACCAATTCATGTTGTAGAATATCGAATATTTGCATCCAGGATTTAATGGTGTCTATGATTCTGGCCAAAGTGTCGGAAAGGATATCTGTGTTCTGGCTCGATCCTTCACCAGGCGCTTTAGTTGATTTTCGAGGAGCCATGGTATCAGGCCTCAGAACTCTGCTATCTGTCACAGGAAATGCACAAAGTTCTTTACCTTGAAAACTTACTCCTCAATAAAAACACACAATAAAATTTGAAATTCAATATCTTTTTTCTGTAATTCAATCGATTTACCAATACCTCTATTGATGAAGCATTTACTTTCCTTATTGAATAAGATTTAGGTGGTGGTCTAGGATCTCATTTGGAATGATTGTCATTAATCAATTATTAATGTCATTAATTTTCGGGAAAAGCATAGATGAAATTTGAATTTATCCAAGTCATTATTCAGTGAAGGATTAATTACATGACAATCATCGTTAATGAATCAGTTAATCACACTTATCGTTAAGTAAATTTCAAAATTTCAGATCTTGAGATATCTTATAAAATTTCAAGGTATAACTTCCGAAACGCGAAATCGCGATGTGATTAGTTAATTTTAATCATGTTTAATCCTTTTAAATAATCGTGATTAACCTAAAACAATTTTGCAATTTCAAATATCGAGACTTTGATAGTCGCTCAAGGCAGGATCCTTGAAACGCGAAAATGCGATATGATTAATTATCCATTAATCATTTTTAATTCTTAATTAATCTGGTTTAATACTTAAAACAGTTTCACAATTTCAGATATCGGGACTTTGGAGTTTCTACATGTTGAAATGCTTGCATCGTGAAACTTTGAAACTTGACATTTCGAATGTAGTCTTTAGTGATTTGACTTTTTAACGAACAGGCAGCTCCATAACTTTTAAGAGATTAGGGTCGTTTGATTAAAAGAAAGACTTCATCAATGGTGAGAATCAAGTGCAAGTTGTTTTTATTTAAACGAGAATGAAAACTATTTAAAGTCTAAAGTTTATAAAAATATATGTGTTTCAACATAGGCTCCATCTAGGAATTGTGTCTCCCTGCGAGATGCAGAAGAACAATAGACCAAGTGCCTTTATTGGGTAAATGCAGTCATTATTGCATTTCTGTGAAACACATTCTGAAAAAATGATACACAAAGGACTTTGGACTTCATCCATATCTCTGAAAGCTTTCAAAACTTAATCATTCACCAATCTCAAGCTTAGGCTTATTAATGGATTCTTTTTCTTAAAATTGATTTCAGATTTGCTTAAGATAATCAAAACAACCTTAACTGATGTATCAGACTCTATTCGATTTTGTTCGCATCAAGGCAAAGTAATTTTAATGTTTTATTCGGGGAGTCTTGTGTTGGCTTAGAATGTAGATCTAGTCGAAAAGAGAACTAGTTACCAGAGTACATTATAATACATGTATAACAGCCTTGCAAATATCATAGACATTGCTTCACTACCAGTGATCTTGTTCAATACCCTAGTGAAGTTATCTATTCCCACATTGAATTTCCTTTCACCACTTCAATTGGTAATTTTTCATTTAAATGCCAAGATGAGGGCAATCATTTAATGAATTTTCTTTTATCATCTCTTTTTTGGACTATATGGGGGCAATCATTTTATGAATTTCCTTTCACCATCTGTCTTATATTTTTAAAACATGAAGTGGGAGCAATCAATTTGTATACAATATACCAGGGATGACATATGTTTATAATTTAGCATCAGAGATCTGTCAACTCACTTTGATTACTCTGGACTAATCTTCTTATGGCCTTCAAAACACCTTCGCCTACAGGAAGTTTTCAAGGGGAACTTTTAATTTCAGGGACTTTACTTGAGCGAAACTAATCAGTTTAAATCTGTTAGAAAAGCTAAAGTAGTTAGGATTAGCCCAAACATACTTTATTTCAGTTAAAGTCAGATGAATCATAAGGACTTTTTGCCTATTCTCATGTTGAAGACTTGTTTCTGAGCTCTCAAAGTTAAGGTAAAGTCTTTTTTCCTCCATGAAGATCAAGAAAAGGTATTTAGAATCACAGGAAAATATAGCTTGAGGATAAGCAGGAAAAACAGAATGAGGATTCAGATGTTCTATTGTGAATACAGTCACTCCTATGCGAGTTTGTTTATTTATTCTCAAATTCTTTTCTTTAAGGTCTTTTTATTGCTTACTTTCTTATTATAAATTTTATTTCATTTTTTCTTTATTTTTAATTTTAATTTTATTTTATTTTTACTTTTAATTTTATTTTATCCAAAGAAAGCTCTTGAGAATTAAACTGTAATTTTATATTCCTCTGGTTGTAGATTAGGTGACAATATTTGTACAGATGAAACTTCTGTCATACTTAGTGATATCTCCTTGAAAATTTAACTTGAGTTAGTAGGGCAGAAGCTCATACCTCATATTTTCTCTATATTTTCAACCAAGAAAACTATTTATTTATCACCTGTTTCGAGAGAAAGTCAATGTTCTGGAAGGTGAGTGTCGATCTCTGATGCTTATTATCTCTCGACCACCAACAAGTATCCTGCCAAAGAAACGAAGACTTGCAAACAAAAATATGAAAATCAAACCGGTATGTACAATGAGAGTTTGGAATCTGATTATTACATGAAATGCTTCAAGTAACGCCTGTTGATAGGGGCGCTAAGGATTTTCCAATCAAGATTTTCTAACAAAAATGAATTCTTCCCCTCAAAAGCTGTGATCTTGAAAGTTCCACACCAGATATGGTCAAATTTGTCGTGCTTTACTGAGTCTTCCTTCCTAGCATCCCACTTTAAAACTAGGTCATCAGGGAGAAATTCCTTATCTTTAGCTTTTTGGTTAAACAGAGCTTTCGTGTTGTCTTGATATTTCTGGAGTTTATCATCCACTTCAACCCTATTTTTCTGGACTTCAATCAATTGATTTATTCTTCTGGTGATGTCATTTGGCTCTTCCTTTGCGTCTTGCCAAAGTTTCATTACGGGCAGAGAAATATTTATGGGGAGAACCACATCTGTACCGTACACCATTTGGAAGGGGTACATTCAAATTGATTTCTTAGTGCCTATTCTATTAGCCCACAAAGCATATTTCAAATGCACATGCTAGGCTTTCTTATTTTCAGTCAACACTTTTTTAATTATGGTGATAAGGCTCTTGTTCGAGGACTCAACTAATCCATTTTCCTGAGGATAGTAGGTTGTGGAATGTCCTAGTACAATGTTATACTTTTGACAAAAACTTATCATAGCCATGGATTTTAAAGCTTGGGCATTATTAGTGACTATCTTCCGAGGATAGCCGAATCTTGATAAAATGTTCTCTTCTAAGAAATTGATCACCACTACATCCGTTGTGTTTCGCGTCGGAATGGCCTCCACCCATTTAGTGAAATAGTCAGTAGCGGTTAAAATTCACTATGTTGTGCGCTTGAATGTGGATGCATTTCACCAATGAAATCCATACCCCATTGTTGAAACAGAGCTTCTATTTTGACTGGGACCAAAGGTAAGGCCGGAAGCTTTTGATTTATTGAGAATAGTTGGCAGGGGTTACAGGCTCTGACTTTGGCATTCACGTCAGTGAATAATTTCGACCAATAATATCCAGCTCTCAGGATTTTATAGGTCATTGTTCTCCAAGCGTGATGCCCTCCACACACCCCTTCATGAAACTCATTTATGACTCTCTTTGTTTCGGATTCTACTAAACAACTTAGTAAAAAGCCCAGAGAATCCTTCCAATATAGTTGGCTATCCATGATACAATATTTTACTGTGCAACTTCAACATTCTAGATTTGGAAGGAGTCATATCACTTGGGCACTGCAGAGTTAGAAGGTAAGAAACTATGTCTTTATACCAATCCGAAGAAGAGAACTTTTCCTGGATTTGAGTTGTAGGTGTCTGATCATCAAATTCTTCTATATCTGGAATCTCTCTGTATGATTGTAAATGATTTATTCCAAGTGCCCGGAAATTTGATTCGGTTAATAGTTTATCCAAGCCCCGACCTTTGACAAGTTTGGTCGGTTTTACTTCTAGGTCAAATCCCTGAATCTTGGCTAACCATCGACCCCTTTTCCATCACTATCTGGTTGAACTAATATATCCTTGACATCGTTGGTTGGTATATAGGCAATTATCTTAGAATGGAGCACATAAGTCCTGAAAGATTTGAGGGCTTTCACCATTGTGTATGTATGTTTTTCCAATATATCGTATTTTAGTTTAGCATCTCAGAGACTTTTACTAAAAAACATTATCGACTGCTCGAAACCTTCATCGTTCTTTTGTAAAAGCACAGTCACAATAGTGTGTTTAGAGGAAAATGAGAAAATCAATAATTATTTCATATAATTTGGGTTGGCCAGCACAGGTGCTTCACCTATAACTTTCTTGATGCGTCTAAATGATGCTTTGGCTTCAATTGTCCATTTGACCTTGTTGTCTTTCTTGAGGATATCTGTAATCAATTTAACAATTTCAGTGAAGTTCAGAATGAATCTTCTTAAGAAATTATTTTTTCCTAAAAATGATTGGATCTCCTTTCTATTCCTAGGAATATTTATTGTATCTATAGCTTCAACCATTTTCGGGTCGATTTTGATTCCATCTCTAGATACTATATGGCTCAAGAGTTTATCTTCCTGCATTGCAAAATGAGATTTCTTGGGATTCAGAGACAAACTAAATTTTTGACATTTCTCAAACGTTTGTTTGAGGTGTACCAAGTGCTCTGCATCAAATTTAGAAAACATGGTTAGATCATCGAGATAAATGACAACAAACTTATCTCTTTCGCTGACAAAGGCGATATCCATAGCTCGTTGGAAAGTGGCTCCTGCATTCATCAGACCAAATGGAATTTTATCATACATAAAAGTACCCCATGGGGTGGTGAACACAGTTTTTTCTTTATCATCATCGTGGACTACTATTTGATTGTAACCTGAAAAGCCATCAATCATATACATTCTATTAGCTCCGACCACTTTTTCCAAAACATGATCTATTTTAGGTAATAGATAATTATCTTTGAGGGATGATCTGTTTAAGTTTATGAAATCTACACAAAGTCTGATTTCACCGCTTTTCTTCCTGACTGGAACTAGATTGGCTACTCACTTGGAATACATGAGTGGAACAATGATCTTAACATCCAGGAGCTTCTTTACCTCCCTCTCTATCACAGGCAATAGTATAGAATTTATTTGTCTAAATTTCTGCCTGAAAGCTTTAACGCCCTTCTTTAAGGGAATTTTGTGTTCGATTACGATGATATCATAAGTTCTTAATTCGTCATAAGACCAAGCGAAGACATCCTTGTACTGCCTGAGTAGCTCGACATATTTGATTTTCATTTCACAGGGAAGGTATTTAGATATCTTTACTAGATTATGAGTTTCCTTGGTGCCTATGTTACAATCTTCAACCTCTTCATAATGAGGTTGCAAAGTAGACTTTAAGGGAATATCATCATGATCAAAAAATCTTTCCAAAGGAATCAGACCTTTAGGGATCTGATTATTTTTCCGTACCAATATGCGGTGATTAGCGATCTTATCCTTGAACTTGTGAGGATCTTCCCCTTCCTGCATGATCCAAGCAGGGTCATTCTGATTTTCCTGATCAATATGCGTTTCAGAAAATTCGTCCACCATTTCTAAGATTTGTTTGATTTGTTCATCGTCTTCGAAGACCTGCCAGTGTTGAACATTATTTGGTATGGAGAGTTTGTGCCTCATTTCTATGTGATACGTTAGTTTGAGGACAGTAGGAAGTACAAACGTTGTGCCTGCTTTGGCCAATGAATCTGCTTGTTAATTTTCCATTCTGGGATGTGATGAATACTAAATGATGAAAAAAAGTTTTCAATCAAATCCCAGGCACAATTTTTGTATGACCTCAACCTTGGGTGTTTGTCCTAATACTGTTTCTTTATCTGTTTTACAATTAATTCTGCATCACCATAAACTATCATATTTTCAATTTTCAACTTCCTGGCAGCCTCTAATCTTAAGACTAGGGCTTCGTATTCGCATACATTATTGGTATAATCGATGTCCCATTGTAATCTATAGGAGAAGGGAATAATAAACTCATCTCTGGGTGCCACGAACAACACTCCAGCTCCTGCTCCTTCACAAGACGAAGCACCATCGAAATACATTTTCCAAACTCCAGTACTATTTACATTTTTATTTGTCTTTTCTATTTTTTCTTTTTCTATAAAATTTTCTTCTATACATTCATCTAAATCATCATCGATAGGTAATATACAGTTTCTTAAATCTTGATCGGAAACATAAATGGGGTAATTGTTTGGATTCTGCGGGTCACTTACAGTATATGCCAACCTTGTTTCTCTGTACAAATGGGTGAACTGTCCGTCGAAGATCGGGATTGTAGCATACGTCATGTCGAGTTGAAGGGATCCTCCAAGTTTGGTGCCCCAAGACCTGGATAATAGCATGCCATACTTTGCAAGGACATCAACAACAACTACATCCATCAGAATACTTTTAACAGGAATCTGTGCAAGATTAACCACCAAATCTTTAATCATACCCATATATTTAACTTTTCTCGAATCAAAAGAATACAGATCTCTGTATGGTATGGTAATTTCAAGGCCCAGTTTTTCCATAACAACTTTAGGCATCAAATTATGGGAGGTTCCAGAATCCAACATACAGTTATGGAGTAGATGATCATGCATAGTCAATGTAATGTAAAAAGTAGCGACAATCTTTGGCATTTTCAAAATGTGGACCGAACATGATAGTAGGTTTATCATCTTCTAAATTTATAACATCCACATGACTTTCAACATCCAAAAAATGTATCATTTTGGCAATTTGTTTTCTATATGTAGGGTTTTTTGCCAGTTCAACCAAAGGTACAGGGATCTTGATTTTGTTAATCTCGTTTTCTAGATTGAAACTCTTTATTGTCTTTACGGCTTCTCTGGTTGGGATCTCTATCTCTCTTTCTTCTGATCTATTAGTTTGTGTTTCTTTCGTTTCAGTTGTCTTTGTTTTGACAGTTGAAATTTCTACTGCTTTTGTTTTGACCGTCTGTGTTTCAACTACTTTTATCTTGGCAGTTTGTGTTTCAACTGTTGATTGAGTTGTCTCACTCGCTTTACTTCTCGTCGAGATCTTCTTCGGTTGGGCAGTTGCAACATTTCTATCTCTAGGCCTTAAATTATACTTTTGTTGAAGCTCGACCATTATATTGTCAGTGATTCCTTGATAAGCAAAATCTCCTGTAATATTTATGCTATCATCATCATTAAACAAGTATTATGTGTTTAAAGACCTTTCATAATCTTTCCTCACCAAATGAGGTTCTTGATCATCATCGCTAAGATTATTCATGTCTTCCTCTAACTCCTCAAAGTTTCACATGTCATCTCCTCGTATAAAAAATTTCGTTTTTAAAGGGGTTCTGAATCTTTTGATCTTCATTTTTAATGTCTTTGTTGCGTTTGAGGGTTGGGATTCCTTCTAAAATATTTTCTAGCTTGGTCCAGTTCCATCTTCGAGATCTTGTTTGACAATTTTTTGATTATTTTTGCCATGTCATCCATTTTGTCTTCCGCAGACCTCCCAGATCCGGAAGGTTCTGCTTGTTCTCTGAATCGTCTGGTCTCTTTATTCCCCGTTTCGATTTTAGCTTTCAACTTTCCCAATGCCATCATATTTGACTCGATTTCCATAGCATCGTCCTGCATTCTTGTGAGGTCTGCAGATCTCCTTTCCCTCAATAGTAAGGCAAAGTCAGGCTCAAAAGCCCCGATGAAAGTCACTTTTGTTGCAGGTTAGGAAGGTTTAACCTCAACTGGAATTTTGTTATATAGTTTATTAAATTTCTGAATGAATTCGAGAATTGTCTCTAAATTTTTCTTTCTTAAAGCTCTGAACTCGGTTAAATAATAAAGGTGATCTTTCCTCTCTCCCCATTGTCTGAGAAAGGCATTTTCTGACTCGTCATATGTTCTTATAGAACCTACCGACAACCCTTGAAACCAGGTTCTCACCTGTCCTTTGAAAGTTTGAACCAGGAGCCTTGAATAAACATCGTCGTGCTCAAGGCCAAGAATATCGACGAATTGATCGAAAAAATTTATGTGCTTAGTGGCAGTTAAGTCTCCCTGTTGTGTGAACTTTGGCAAGTTTTTCATATAGTTTTCAGGTAAATCATGGAGGGGAACTGGGAGGACTAAAGGAGCATACCTAGTAGCTACTTTAGCAAAAAATCTAGGAGGTGGGGGTGGTCTTTGACCGCCTCCTCCTCCTCCTCCAACACCAAATCCTCCTCCACCTCTGCCACCTCTGACACCACCTCCTCTGGCAACAACCATTGATAATCTAGGGGATGAAACTTGGAGATTATAGAAAGGATTGTCAAAGTCGAGTAGTGACCTTTCGGCTACTTCGTGATGAAGCAAAAGAGGTTCTAGGAACTGACCGTCAGGAGACAGAAAATCTGAAAGGGGGGGGGAAAGAGAGATGAGGACTAGGTTCTTTGGATTTGCAGGATATATAAACGGGAGAACCAACAGGAGTTGAATCAGAGTGTAAGATATATTCTTCAAAACTTCGGGAAACTGGAATCTTTACTTCGGGCACTGATGGAATATCAATCAAAGCAGGTATTGAGATGGGTCTTTTACCTTTATTAGTAAAGGAGGCAATGAATCGTTTTGGCCTTTATCTCGGGTAAAACTAACTAGGGGTTTATGATTTCGGCTTCAATTCTATCAGTTGATGTTTCTCCAAAATGGATTTGGGTGGAACCTTCTTATGGAGTTAACTCTTTAGGTGGAACCTTATCATTAGACTATGTGTGTTTGGGTTGGTAAACCTTACTTGTGGATGCAGTGGTCTGCTTGAGGTATCCCCTTGGTTTTAATATTTTTTCAGGGTCGGATACAGACGTAGTCTGCTTATCGTCTGGGTTATGTCTAGTATTCCTTCGACCAAATGCCAGTTTATTAGTTGTGGAGTCACCAAGTGAAAAATAAAAACTAGCCTTAGTACTGTATTCAATCTTTGTTCACTATCAAAGAGAGAAACTTACCATGTCGTTCTCCCACGGAAAAATAACTTCGTTTCTCCGTCCCTGACAACGGTGCCAAAAAGATGTTGTTCCTGAGATTAAACTTAAGGCTCAAAGAATATTGTCAAGCATCAGGAATTAAGAATTTTTTTTTAAAAGTGTTTTTTCTTTCGTTAGTTGTGTAAGAATTAAATCCTTAAATGAAATTAATAGCTGAACAAAACAGAGGCTGTGTTTTGTTGTCTGAGTCAATTAATAAAATCGAGTGACGAGCGAGAAAATTACAAAACTGTCAAGAAAAATGAAGCATCAATTACAGATGAATCTTACCTTGTTTGCAGTAGAAGAAAATGTAGAATGCACCCCTAAAAGGATATATGATATAGTGATCCAAGTAGCTTGCAGGTCTTGTATTTGCTAATATCAAATACAGAGGAAAAACTGCTTGCTTATCAAATAACTAAATAAAATGTGATTACAGTAGATGTTGTACTAAATTGCAATCATTCACTTATCGAGGAGTAACATAAAGAAAACTGGAGAGATGGGATACAAGAAGAGCACATAACTCAAACTGTACAAAATTTGGAATCTTTGTCTACACTTGTATTAATACTCATAAAGAATGAGTTTTCTTAGTTACAATACGGCAAGAAGCAGCCCGTGTTCAATCTTAGAAATACATATTTATAGAAAATGTTCTCAACCCTAAACGGTTGGAATTCTCCTTATTTATAAAATAGTAAAATTTACAAAATATGAAATTTGAAACGCTTCGGTTCGCTTGCATCTCCCTTGTCTCCTTGTCACCTGAATCGTTTGAATAGTTAATCAATTCATGTTGTAGAATATCGAATATCTACGTCCAATATTTAATGGTGTCTATGCTTCTGGGCGAAGTGTCGAAAAGGATATCTGTGTTCTGGCTCGATCCTTCACCGGGCGCTTTAGTTTCTTTTCGAGGAGCCAAGGTATCAGGCCTCAGAACTTTGCTATCTGTCACAGGAAATGCACAAAGTTCTTTACCTTGAAAACTTATTTCTCAGTAAAAACGCACAATGAAATTCAAAATTCAATATCATTTTCCTTTAATTGCATCGATTCACCAATATCTCTACTGACAAAGCATTTACTTTCCTTAATAAATAAGATTTAGGCGGTGGTTTAGGATCTCATTTGGAATGATTGTCGTAAATCAATTATTAATGTCATTAATTTTCGGGAAAAGAACAGATGAAATTTGAATTTATCCGAGTCATTATTCAGCGAAGGATTAATTACGTGATAATCATCGTTAATGCATCAGTTAATCACACTTATCGTTAAGTAAATTTCGAAATTTCGGATCTCGAGATATCCTAATACATTTCAAGGTATGACTTCTGAAATGTGAAATCGTGATGTGATTAGTTAATTTTAATCATGTTTAATCCTTTTAAATAATCGTGATTAACCTAAAACAATTTCGCGATTTCGGATATCGAGACTTTGATAGTCGCTCGAAGCAGGATCTCCAAAACGCGAAATCGCGATATGATTAATTAACCGTTGATCATTTTTAATCCTTAATTAATCTGGTTTAATGCTTAAAACAGTTCGCGATTTTAGATATCGGGACTTTGGAGTTGCTACATGTTGAAATGCTTGCATCGCAAAACTCCGAAACCCGACATTTCGAATATAGTCTTTAGTGATTTGACTTTTTAACGAACAGGCGGCTCCATAACTTTTAAGAGATTAGGGTCGTTTGATTAAAAGAAGGACTTCATCAACGGTGAGAATCAAGCGCGAGTTGCTTTTATTTAGATGAGAATGAAAACTATTTAAAGTCTAAAATTTATAAAAATATATGTGTTCCAAAATTCGTGGTACACTCCAAGAGAGCAAGAGACCACAGAGATTTTCGAGCTATGTTTCAGCTATGAGCCACATCATTGATATTGAGCCTTCTTGTCATGGAGAAGCAACAGGTCAGTAGGTTTGGCAAGATACCATAACCGAAGAGTATCAGTGCATCATGAAGAATGATGTGTGGGATATTGTTCCAAGACCGAAAGAGAAGTCTAGAAGTGTCGAGAAGTACAAAGCGAGATTTGTGGCTAGAGGATTCTCTCGAGTGGAGGGAATAGATTATGAGGAGGCATTTGCTCCTGTTGCCCAATACACTTCCATCCGTACGATTACTGCCCTTGTTGCATCCATGGGTTGGAGACTACATCAGATGGATGTGAAGACAAACTTTCTCAATGGAGAAATTGAGGAAGAAGTTTACATCGAGCAGCCAGATGGATTCGTGATACATGAGAAGGAGTCTCATGTGTGCAAGTTGAAGAAAGCCGTGTATGGACTAAAACAAGCACCTCATGCATAGTATGAGAAGATTGATGGATACTTGATGAGTTTAGGCTTCAACAAGAGTATTGTTCAACCTATACTACAACATTGTCGGTGACGAGTGCCTAATTTTGGTCCTATATGTTGATGACTTATTCCTCACGGTTCAGAAAGCCTTATTGTTGAATGCAAGTGTGCATTGGCTTTTGAATTCGAGTTGAAGGACCTTGGTATGATACACTACTCCTTGGGACTAGAAGTGTGGCAAAGGACTGATGAGATTCGCCTGAGTCAAGGAAAATACACAGTGCAGATATTGAAGAAATTCAAGATGACAGACCGCAAGCCCATGGCTACATCGATGGTGATGAATCTGAAGAAACTAAGCGGGACTTCTTCTGATTCAGGCGAGATTGATCCACATCTTTACAGACCACTGATTGGATCATTGATGTATCTGGTTAACACCAGACCTGATACATGCTATGCAGTTAGTGTACGCAACTAGTTTATGAGTTAGCCGAGACAGACACACTAGATAGCAACGAAGCATGTGTTGAGATATTTACGAGGCATGGTTGGTTATGGACTGAGATATGCTTCCGGTGTAGACATGAAATTGCAGGGATATGCCAATGCAGATTGGACAGGGAGCGCAGTGGACCGAAAGAGCACCTCTGGTTGTCTTACTTTGGGATCTACCATTGTTTCCTGGTGCAGTAGGAAACAAACTTATGTGGCTTTGAGTACTGCAGAAACAAAGTACATTGCATTATGTGTGGAAGTTCGCGAAGCAGTGTGACTTCGCAAGCTCCTTGCAAACTTATTTGGACATGAGATGGATTCCACTATTATCCATTGTGATAACCAAAGTTGTGTGAAGCTCTCAGAGAATCATCTGTTTCACGATAAATCGAAACACATCGAGATCAAAGACCATTACATCAGAGATCTGGTGCAGAGGAAAGCAGTACATGTGCAGTACCTTTCTACACACGAGCAAGTTGCGGATGTCTTCACCAAACCGCTTGCCAGGGCGAAGTTTGAGTACTTCCGTGAGAGACTTGGCATGGTGGAGAATGCCTCCCTAGCTGAGAGGGAGTGTTGATGATTGCATCTTCATGAGACATTCTCCATATTGTACTCCTCTGGACTGAGTTGAGATTATCTGTGAGAACGTCTATGTGATAGGTGAGTCGTACTCTTTTGGACTGAGTTGAGATGACTTGTTTTGGTCTCTTGTCGTTCTCCTATGGACTGAGATGACATGACTTGAGATCGTCTCATGTCGTACTCCTATGGACTTAGTTGAGTTGGCTTGAGATGGCTCTCCAGTTTGTACCCCTATGGATTTAGTTGAGTTGATATGTTTGAGAGTGACGTCCTTTGTGGTTGAGCACATGTGGACTTGTCCCTAGTGGTAGAGTACTAGAGGATGTGTGTGAGACCCCTTGTTATATTGTCAAAGTGTAAGACTATTGTAAAACCCTAAATTGTATTGTGAAGGGTACAAATCGGCCCTACTGTGTAAAAACAATTAATATTATGTAAAAGACTAATTGTATTATTGAGTTGTACAAGTCGTCCCTATTGTGCCAATAGACATGTATGTTCATTGAGTTAGGTCATCTATATATTAGAGAGATACATCCCCATTGAGGATCATATCTCATTCACACAACGCATACTTTGAGAGCTGAAATTTAATGCGCACTCTGTTGCGCTATCCTTCTTGGTCATAGAGCACGCTATTGTGTGCACTAGGTTTTTCTGTGGAGAGGGTTCTTCTCTTGGCAATATAGTAAAGGGTTGCTAGGTTTTTCCCTTGTTTGAGAAGGGTTTTCCCAGGGTAACTTTTTGTGTCTTGTGCATGGTTATTCTTCTTGTGATCTTGGTTTACAACAACTATTGTGTTGTTGCATTGTTTATGGTTCAAGTTCATGCTAAATTGAAAAGAAACTACATGTGCTTGAGTAACCATTAAAAATTCAACAGACTTTGGGATTGGATGGTCTTGTCTTAGTGTGTGATTTCTTTCGACCATTTGGTGGATTTGACCTCTTCTTCACTATTCAAACAGAATGTGTCCCATCTTAAGACAACAAATTTTCAAGCCCTGTTTCAAAGAGTTTGGAACCTCTCACCCGTGTTGTCGATCAACCAAGGGTGGATCCTTTAGTGGGAGGTTGACGATCAACCAAGGGCGGATCCTTTAGTGGGAGGTTGATGTTTGTCACGCTATTAAATTTATGAGAGGTTGGGGTAGGATGATGGCCAAGAAGAGGAGAAATGAGTTGCAAATGGCTCGACAACAACTTGTGGAAGTTCACATCTTTCTTGAATAAGATCTTCATAATATGACTCTTCAAGAAGAGGCTATGAAGTTGGAGTTGGTTGTTCACAAAGGTGAGGACTATATTGCCAAGGGTGCATAAATTTAAAACAACATCAATGGATTCATGAGGGAGATGAGAGCTCCAAGTTCTATTTGACTTCCTAAAGAGGAAGGTCGATTTTGATAGGGTGCTTGGTTTGCGTAGCACTCATCATTCTCTTGTTAAGGACCCTTTTGAGGTCAGTGGTATGTTTAGCTCACATTTTCAAAATACTTTGCTCCTTACTCTCTGTCAAATGGTGTTGTGGCTGCTAGGGATGTTTGTCAGAAGGTTATCCCCCACAAGGTTTCTAGTGGTGATCAAGACAAGTTGGATAGAGATTTTTCGAGGTAGGAGCTTTACACTACCTTGGCTTCCATGCAAAATGACGAGTTGCCAAGTATGGAGGGTTTTCTTGTGAATTTTACAAGGACATGCGGGACACCATTGGTGACCATTTTTGTCAATTGGCTTCTGAAGTGTTTTCCTTAACTAACTTTTCAAAGTTTCTTAATTGGTAGTAGATTTAAACTTATTCCTAAGAATACATTGATAGATTCCATTTGTTGTTGGCAACCTATTACTTTGCTTATAGTTGCATATAAGATCATGGCTAAGGTATTAGCTTCGAGGATCTGCTTAGTTGCTAGATAAGTGGTGTACCAAGAGAAAACTAGCTTTGTTCAAAGGAGATTCATTCTTGGCAACATGGTCTTAGTTTGGGAGGTTATGGAGTGGGCTAGGGAGATTGATCAAAAGTCCATTATTTTGAAATTGACTTTGATAAGTGATGTATGATTCGGTTGACTGGTCTTTCATTTCGAAGATGTTAATTTGCTTGGGTTTTGGACCTCATTGTGTTGCCATGGTGAACACCCTCTTCACAATTCTTCAAGCCTTGTTTCTATTAACAATGCCTTGTCCCCATAGATTTTCTTGCATTTCTCCATTCATTGTGGATCCCTATTAGCCCATTATATATATTGACAACAAATGCTCTAGGCTTCTTGTTAGAAGCCACCCATATTGCAGGGTAGGTTTTTGGTATTCTAATCCTTGACAAATCATAGATGGTACAATTCTATAGAGGATTATCTTCTCTCTATGTGCATAGAGTAAGATTCAATTGAAATTATGAACCTAAATGGGTCACAAATGGTACCATTCTACAAGGGATTCTCTCCTCTATGTGCACAAAGAGACATTCAATTGATGGAGCTCTTGCATGATTGGATGCTTTTTGTGCTTCTTCAAGTGTAGTGATCAATGCCCATACAATAGATTTTTGGTTAGTTGGATTGGACTCATCACCAGATTGGATTCCTACAACATGATCTTATATTCACCCCATGGTCATTGTCTGGTATTTGGGTATTCCTTTTGGGATTGGTCTGTCTCTAGTATATGTGGAAGTGGTGTCTTCAAAGGCTTTAGAGAAATATTCATGTTTGGCACCATGGGGATCTCACCTTTGCATGGAAGTTGACTATTGTTAGTCATATTCTTCAAACCTCTCATGTTTATTATGTCTCTTATTGGTATTCCAACGAGACTTAGTTTTGGCAGTTTGAGCAGAGTTTAAGGACTTATTTGTGGTCTACGTGTTAATATTATGGTAGCTGCGGGAGGTATTTACCTCCACGTGTGAGCCTGACGAGAATAGAAGACTCTAGAAAGAAAGAGTAAACCCTAATGAGTTGGCTAATAACCCTAGAAGTCTTGTCGGCTAAAGAATATAATTTATATTAGGTTATTAGCCTCCAATAGAAGAAGTCGGCCATAAATAATAATAATATACTGAACAGACACATATCCAGAAGGAGAAGTCGACCCCAACAAATCTAGCAGAACCAATATAAATACAGGGTGCAAGTTCGCATTTTGACATATCTCAGAATTGCAGTTCCCGGTTTGGTTCGCACTACAGTTCCCAGTTTGGTGCGCACATGTGGAGGAGGGTTGCAGGTGCAGCTGCAACAGCAGCGAGTTTTCAGTATGAGCTTGGACTATCTCTTGGCTAGGGTTTGGACTATCTGATCAGCTATTGTTGGTGCGTTATCCTTGGAGGAAGATGCGCTACACCTTGTTTGACTATCTAGCCTAGGGTTTGCTTCCAGAGTAATTCTCAGTCAAGGTTATGGTGCTCGGAGGGTGGCTTCGGCCTATGGTTGGGTGACGAGGGTATCGTCAATGGTAAAACGAGCACACAATCTTCTATATTCTAATAGGTTATGGGCCCACACCTCCTTCATTTAGTCTAAACACTGGAAGGAAACATAGCCACTAGGATATTGAGCTCGCTGAGGAACTGTCGCTAGGGTTACTAGCAGAAGCAACTTCCAAGACATTGTCGCCAGGGTTACTAGCAGGAGCAGTTGCAGAAACCCTAATCCTCTCGTTGAGGCACCTTAAGTGAAGAGATTGACCCAATCTCTGGACAGATCAG
>ML799742.1:102976-132602 GCA_009831015.1 Picea engelmannii | reverse complement strand
AACATTGTTTCTGTGCAGGTTGCTATCAGATGTTTGTTATGAAGACTATATGACAGTAGATGTAGACTATTGTGGTGGATATGTTCCACTGTTCCTGAGGCAGATATTCTTTCAGAGCTCACAGATGTGAGTGAAAGATTGGCCCAAATGATTCAGTTTATATCATAACATTGTTTCTATGCAAATTGCTATCAGATGTTTGTTATGAAGACTGTACGGCAATAAATGAAGACTACTGTGGTGGATATGTTCCATTGTTCGTGACTATATGTTGCTAATCAAGTACTTGTGTGTTACTTGGTGTGGTAGTGAACCACTGGATTGTAGCTATGTACTACTATGGATAGACACAATTGTGTTCTAATTTTGTTCTAACTGCCTTGAAGACTATCAACAGTTTATTGAAAATAATCACCATCCAGACGAATGATGAACATAGATTTTCCAGACGAAAATTGGTTCAGAGCATTTACTCCTCTAGATTATAAGAGTGGCTCTTGTATCACTCTATGTTGTGAGTGACTTATCTAGCATCATGTCTAATTACTCAGATGGAGTATGGTTTCGAGAGATGATGCAGCTGATGGTGATGGTGATACTCATGATCTAGTCATGAGATATTCTAGACGACTATATTGATGCTACCGGGTAAATGGTACATTTTTTGTGCTCAAGACCATTACCTGTAATACATCCCTAGCTAGGAGGGAGTGTTAATATTATGGTAGCTGCGAGAGGTATTTACCTCCACCTGTGAACCTGACGAGAATAGAAGACTCCAGAAAGCAAGAGTAAACCCTAATGAGTTGGCTAATAACCCTAGAAGTCTTGTCGACTCAAGAATATAATTTATATTAGGTTATTAGCCTCCAAGAGAAGAAGTCGGTCATAAATAATAATAATATACTGAACAGACACATATCCAGAAGGAGAAGTCGGCCCCAGCAAATCTAACAGAACCAGTATAAATACAGGGCACCAGTTCTCATTTTGACATATCTTAGAATTGCAGTGCCCAGTTTGGTGCGCACTACAGTTCCCAGTTTGGTGCGTACATGTGGAGGAGGGCTGCAGGTGCAACTAGTTTTCAAAATGAGCTTGGACTATCTCTTAGCTAGGGTTTGGACCTGATCAGCTATTATTGGTGCGCTATCCTTGGAGGAAGACGCGCTACACCTTGTTTGGCTATCTAGCCTAGGGTTTGCTTCCAAAGTAATTCTCAGTCAAGGTTAAGGTGCTCAGAGGGTGGCTTCGACCTATGGTTGGGTGACGAGGGTATCGTCAATGGTAAAACGAGCACACACTCTTCTATATTCTAACACTACGTATGGTGGAGGGAGGGCTCTTCCCTTGGTTCCATGGGATGTGTGCACCATGCCAAGGATTGGGGGGGCTTAGTTTGATTGATGTTGCTACTCAAGGTAGTATTCTTGCAACCAAGTGGGTGGTTTGATGGCTTGAGGATTTTGCACCTTAAAGAAGAAACATCTCTTGTTTCAACACTAGGTGATGATTGCTCAACACACAAGGCGAGTTAGAAGTGCCTTTGGCCTATGTGATATTATATTGACACCTCACTTTTTTTAGGTATCAAGTTCTCTTGTTTTTAAGAGTATATGGTCAACGTAGAACATTGTTGCAAATTTGGTTCATTGGCATTAGGAGGGCAATAGGGAAGGATGGGACTTAGCTTATCGGTCTATCTCGAGCTCGCACGATCAAGGTTCTTACGTGTAGAATAGCCTCGTTATTAGGCTCACACAATGAGCAAAAAAACCATATTTTTCTAGGGAGTCATCAGAGTCTAGCTCACTCTTGGAAGGATTGCCATTCTCTTGCTCGAGGGTATGGTCTTGTTGCCTCTAACTATCTTTCAATTATGGAGTTGGGAGACCTTATCCCAAAGTTTGTGTTATTTAAAATGAGCATTGGGATGCATGGGCTGTTTTGGAGAGATTGGGGCTAGAGCTTTGGTCATTCACTTATCCAATATGACTTCCGACAACTGTGTTTGTTGCTTCATTAGAGACATACTATCCCTGATTCTTAATGCTCGTTGCATGTCTAAGGATTTGAAGGATAGATGAGTGCTAGACTCCACAATGCTTGGTCAATTCGACTTTCTTATAAGCTTAGGGTTTTTGCTTGGTTGGTAGTCTATCGAGGGATTCCATTTAAAGCTCAGTGGGCCAAGAGTGAGCTTTCTAATAGCCTTTGTCCTATTTTCCTTCGCACAGAGACAATGAAGCATATTTTCTTGGAGTGTCACTTTGTAGAACACTATTGGAGTTATCTTATAGATCAATGTTCAATTTTGATTATACTTTGATTGAGATTGTCATTCTTTTGTTCATACTGCATTCTATAGGATAAGGCATTCCCTACGGATTCCAACCTTTTTTGTTCTTTAAAAAAATATAAAAAAATTAGGTGTAATTTATTTTTATCATGAAGTCAGCCTATGTCCACTTTTTGTTATTTGTGGAAAGATGAGATACACCATCAATGGCTAAGGGTGCTCTACCCAATCTTGGGATCCAGCAAAGTATTTTATTTTAATATTAATAACTTTGATTAGTAACTATGAAAAAGAGGCTATTATATCCCGTGTATATATCCTTCCACCTTTTGTAATTTTTTTAATATTATTTTTCAAGTTAAAAAATATAAATAAATAAAACACAAAAGTTTATGCAATCCCTTTTTCCAATTCTGAAAAAGCTACATGGCTTCTGAAGTGACCCGATAAAAAACGCGTGGATGCCAGACCTGACTTGGATGCGGATTCTACTAACTGTTGCCCACGGTGTGCATCCAAATACCAGAAAATAATCGAATTTAATTACAGAAATTCAAGGCATAACAGCAATCCAGCGTAAATTGAAAATTTGCCCAAGACCATACAAACATAACTTCCATCTAATTCTTGTGATCAAAGGCTGTAATCGCGTAATTGTACGTATTTAAAAAAGCTCGATCTTTAAAGAATATCGATCCGAAAAATACCCATTTTCTCAGACTTCAGTGAACTGTATTATTATTTGCTGGTTGATAAAGGATCAAAGATTAAACAGTAAAATCTGTAGGCAGGAAAATGGTAGACGGATTATTTTCATGATTCTATTTTTATGAACGCATCTGGAGGTCATGTAGCAGAAGTTGCAAACTGTCTAAACCCATCTTAACTATAAATTCATGAGATAATGTAACCAGAGAACTATGATGCACCAGAGATGCATACCCTGCATCTTCCAATCCTCAGGGAACAGGGGGAGGCAGGGTATGCCACCTTTCTCGGAAGATCCGCATGGTTGTTCACCGTAATTAGCTTTATTTTGAAGACAAAGAATAGTTGGACTTAAGTAGTAATAGCTCGGATCATTGAAACTTGACTGTCAGAATACTGTTTTAGTTTTGAACCAAAGTTGATGACAATTTGAGCACCACACAGCCAACTTGATCATGTAAAGGATGATGACAATTCTTCTATTCTACCTACTGCAACTGATTTCATGAGAAAGATCTTTTCCCTCTTTAAGATTGAGTGAATCAATACACTCTTCAACATTCTTCTTGCTGGCAGATCCCTTGTCCTGAGCAATTTCAAAGCCACTGCATCATTCATGAGTATGTTTGACATTTTGGTTTTTACAATGCAGATGTTTTCCACCAATCCCAACCTGTATGTCTTTGCTGGAAAGCAACTTCTGGGAACTCAACAGTCCATTTTGCAAAGCCACGGGCAGTCGTTCGTCCGAGGCAGAAGAAGAGTGATTCAGAACCGTTAGCTTCATGTTATTATGTATGGAGTCTCCTTCAGCGAAGGATGTCCGTATAGCTCCAGAATGTCCAGCCTGGATTTGAGTATCACATGTAGAGCCATAATCTTTTTCCACCGTTTGCTGATTGCAGTGCATTTCATCATCTGTAATTGGATCAACGTATTCCACAATTTATCCCAGCGTCAACAACATTGTCAAAGCTAACATTCAATATATTGATAGACAGTAACTCGTGCTCAGACATATAAACAAGCCAGACTAAGCAAAAGAGATAATGTAATCTGTTGTATGACAATAGACTTTCAAAAGATGAAAAGAAAACAACAGTTTATGCAGAGCCTTTCACCAGTTGACCAAAAATCTATTGTGCTCACCTTGATCAGGTTCTACAGCCTTGCTCAAGGAATTGCAACTAGGATTTTGTGTGGTTGCCTCACAGAATGTCTTTTCAATCAATCCAAGTTTCCTTGTCAAGGACTTGATGAAATCTGACATTTGGCTGCTGTTGTAAGAAGGATAGTCACCAAATAAATGTGAATACGGAGATCACGATATGGAAAAAACCGATGTAAAAAAGCCAGAACGTAAAATATTTTGGAGTAAAAGACATGCAATTTCTTCGAAATTTTAAAAAATAAAAAACTTCAGAATTAGATGGTGAAGACTCAAAATTAAATATAGCAATAACACATCAGTTAAATATGTTGAAATAATGTAACTGCAAAGAGTATTCTTATTCTTATTGTTATATTATTCATAGGATCAATCCCCATTGTGGATTGATCATGTCGATTATTGTATTAGGACCAAATTCCCTTTTACGGATTGGTCAACAGACAATTGTAATAGGCAGAATAAGAAGTTGGCCCCAACAGTTATTATTGAGACCCAGAAATATAATAAAGATGGGTTTACCCACCCGGAGTGAGGAGTCGGCCCTGCCAATAAAAGACACTTCACACGTGCCAGACTTGTATATATAGAGAGGCTAGCGCCTCACTTTAACACACAACACACTTGCTCATTTCTAAAAGGCAAGCTGCAACTTGCCAATTGGAGAGAGGGAGAAGAGTGGCGCATCTTTTGGAGAGGACTATCTGTATTGGTTTGAGTCATCTCTTGACATTGTATTGGCAATTTATGATAAGGAANTTTTTGCTGGGTTTTCTTCCCCTAGAGGGTTTCCCAAGATAAATGTTGTGTCTCTTGTGAATGTGTATTTCTCAGTGATCTTGTTCTTATGTTGTTCTTATCTATTGAAATGCAAAGAACTATAATAATGGCATAAAACATTAACAAAATATAAAATAAAAATAATGAATGATTCACAATATCCACGACAGTGCCCATTTTTTACTAATCTTTTCCCTGCCATGCCCAAACTGGGCCACTGTTCGACCATACAGATTTTTTTGCAAATTCCATGCACCAATCAGCGATATAGCTGAAATTGGTAACTCCGGTAAAAAGTGAAAAAAGGACATGCTTAACTGAAGTGAGAATACATTATTGCACATACAACCAGGGATTAAAATTGAGCCCATCACAGCCCGTCAAAAGGCTCCCAGCACGTCTCAGAAGTGCCATTAAAAAATGGTTGTCTAAAAACAAAGCGCCCGTCACCTATACCCCCTATACGTCTGGTGAGTGATACATCCATGGATAACACTCGGAAAAAATGGAGTAATCACCAGTTCTAAGAGTCAGTTCGTAGTTCACTGTCTGTAAAGTCTAGTTGTTTGTGGTTTGCATGTAACCGACTCAGTAGAGTCTTTTCCTTTTTAAGAATGTAATCAATCTTCATTGAATAATAGAGAAGTGAGTGTAGTCTCACYGTGTGTTTGTTTTTCACATATTTTATYTTGGTATCAGAGCCACGGAGAGAGGTGCGGAAATTTATAAAGGCCCGCAGATCCCTCCTCTGGTAGGGTGCGGCTGCACACTACTCAAACTTTCCGTAGGGAGAAAACAGCAAAATTTCCGCAGCCAAGATAACGTTACAGTGYGGAAATCTTTAGAAATTCCCGCAAACAGAGTACTCGAGAGGTGCGGGCATCCCACAGCCAGAGTACATGTGAGGTGCGGAAACGTTCTTGTTTACACAGGGTATAGCGTGAAAAACTAGAGGGCGTGGAGATTCTTTCCACGATTTGCATGAGCACGATTTGTCCGATCCACGATTTGATTTGTGAGGGAAGAGTGTGAGGACTTTGCATGGGAGTTATAAACCTTTAATTAAAGTGAGGTATAGTTTGTTTTTATTAAAGTGAAGTTTTCTTATGATTATTATTAAATATCATAAAGGTGGAGTTTTTATTTTTAAAAGTGGATGCATGTGTGAGGTTTAAACTTTATGTGGGATATTAAAGTTTTAAAAAGGTGGATACTTTTTATTAAGTGAAGCGTGAAGTGAAGAGGGAGTTTTTCATTTTTTATTAAAGTGGATGTGTGTATTTAAAAACAAAAGTGGATATTTTGTTCTATAAAAAGTGGATACTTTGGATATTAAGCTGCATGCATGATTTAAAGGTTGATATATGCATGTGAGATAGTGTTATGATTTAAAGGTGGATGCATGCATGATTTAAGCTGAGAACAGAGGTAGATTTGGATCAGTGGATCCGAAGGCAGAGCGATGGATTGCTCAGCACAAGAGAAAACTCGACAGAAAGTTGCATATCCTTGGTGATTCACTTGCAGAGACTATATTGCAGCAATGGCGAATCCGCTGGCAGAGACCTACCTCAACGAAGCCAACAAGTTAGATGGCTCGAATTTCATTAACTGGAAATTCAAGATGCAGACGCTCATGGAGGGCTATGGTGTCTGGAACATTGCGAAGGGAACTAAACTGAAACCTGATGCGGCTGCAGGTGCGACAGCAGCACAGATCCAAGATTGGAAGAAGCGCGAAAACAAGGCAAAGGTATTGTTGCGCATGTCAGTTAAAGATAACATAATTCCACATATTAGAGACGCTACAACTTCTGCTGCAACATGAACAGCGCTTAAAGCATTGTATGAAACTAGCAACACAAATCGCATTTTGTTCCTGAAAACTAAATTGCTAGGCATTAAAATGGATGGAAATGAATCTGTTAGTTCATTTTTGGGTCGTATTAAAGAGGTGAAAGACAAGCTAGTAAATATAGGGGCAACTGTTTCCAACACTGACCTGGTCACTATTACCTTAAATGGTATGCTAGAAGATCATATGTTCATAACAGGTCTTGCAACAAGGAAGAAACCTCCCACGTTTGAAGAACTGATAGGTATTTTACTGCAAGAGGAAGAGAGGCGCGGGAATTTGAAGCCTCAGAATAAAGATTTGGCACTGTGGTCAAATAAGAGATCTGCGAGAGGGAGATCAAGAGAAAGACGTAGAGGAGGCAATTCATGGCAGAGAGGCGGTTCATGGCAGAGAGGCAGTTCATCGCAAAGAAGAAATCTCCAAATCAAGGTATGCAATCCGACAGGAATGAGTCAAAGAGTTGTTTTTATTGTGGTCGACCTGGACATATTGTTAAACACTGTCATAAGAAGAAGAACGATGAGGCTAAGAATAAACCTAGAACACATTCAGGTCATTACGCAAAAAAATCATCAAATCATGATCTCGGATTATTTATTGCTAATGATGATATTGATGAACCCCCAAATTTTGAATCACGGGATCTTAGGTTGTTTGTGTCTAACGTTGTTTTATCTGCTGAAACGGATGATTCGGATGCCTGGTTTGTGGATTCTGGAGCATCAGTACATATGACTTGCAATAAAAATTGGTATGTTAATTTTAAAGAAACACAGAATGGTGCCAACATATATCTTGGAGATGATCGCGCTCATCAGATCAAGGGGTATGGAAACATTCCTGTGACATTGCCGAATGGTACAGTTCGTCACATTCGCAATGTTGTTTATGTGCCAGGAATAAAGAAAAATTTGATCTCTGTGTCCACCATTACAGATCAGGACTTGAAGGTTGAGTTCTTCAAGAATCATTGCATAGTGAAGGATCTACTGGACCATTTCAAAACTGTTGCAACGGGAGTCAGAGCAAGAGGCCTATACAAACTTGATGTTACTAGCAAAGCACATCACGCACTAACTTTTGCAACTATGCCAACAGAGATTCTTTGGCATCAAAGGTATGGACACATCAATCATCATGATTTATTGTTATTACAGAAGAAGAATATAGTTGAAGGACTTCCCATGTTAAAGAATGAAAAGGTTGTGTGTGATGGATGTGCATTAGGAAAGATGCACAAAGATGAATTCCCCTCTAATCCTGATAGGAATAAGAGAGATGTGTTAGATCTTGTGCATACTGATGTTTGTGGGCCTATGCAGACTAGGTCTTTAGGAGGTGCATTTTACTTTCTGTTGTTTATTGATGATTGCATGAGATACACATGGGTTTACTTCCTTAGACAAAAAAGTGATGTTTTCAAGTACTTTAAGGAATTCAGAACCATGGTGGAAAAGCAGACAGGAAAATCCATCAAAATCCTTCGTTCAGATCAAGGGAGAGAGTACAAATCAGGGGACTTCAACAAATATTGCAAAGATCATGGAATAGTACAGTAGTTTACAGTACCTCACACTCCACAGCAGAACAGAGTCGCTGAAAGGAAAAACAGAACTCTGGTAGAGTGTGCACGCAGTATGATGAAAGGTAAGAATCTCTCAAATGCATATTGGACCAAAGCCATAAATACTGCAGTTTATTTAAAGAATAGAAGTCCAACAAGGTGTCTTGATAATGTTACTTCTTTCAAAGCCTTGTATGGTTCCAAACCTGTAGTTCATAATTTAAAAGTATTTGGGTGTAAGGATTTTGCTCATATTCCAAAGGAGAATAGGAGGAAATTGGATGCTAAAGCCATTAAATGTATTTTCATTGGGTACTGTTCTGAATTTAAAGCATACAAATTGTTTGATCCTGCTACTCACAAAGTATTTGCGAGTAGAGATATACTTTTCCATGAGCAGGAAGTAGGAAATCATGACGACAACAGTCATGTGGAATGGCAAAGACTTCTTGATGAAGGAGTTAAAGAAGAGCAGCAACCCACACAGCAGCAGCAGCAAGAAGGACTCAGTGATATGGACAATTCAAGCAATCACAGTTCACCTAGAGGTGAAGACAGATCTTCACAAAGTGGGGAGGAAGATAATCAGTTGAGAAGATCTTCACGACAGATTCGACTTCCTGAGAGGTATAAAGACTATGCCCTAATAAGTAGCATTTCAAATGTCATAGAACACATGAGTTTTGATGAAGCTAATGAACATGATGAATGGCGAAATGCAATGGAGGAAGAATATGAATCTATAATGAAAAACAATACTTGGAAATTGACTGAATTGCCTAAACATAAGAAGCCCATTGGATGCAAATGGATATACAAACCCAAGTTTAAATCAGATGGTAGTATAGATAAGTATAAGGCTAGACTGGTGGCAAAGGGGTATTCACAAACAGAAGGTAATGATTATGCTGAAGCATTTGCACCAGTAGCTAAATTGAATACTATCAGACTGTTAATTTCTTTAGCTACAAAGTATCATTGGAAGCTGCATCAATTAGATGGTAAATCTGCATTTTTGAATGGTGAGTTAAAGGAAGAGGTTTCCCTTACTCAACCTAAAGGGTTTGTGGAAAAGGGGCAAGAACACTTAGTGTGTAAGTTAAAGAAAGCATTGTATGGACTAAAACAGGCACCTAGGTCATGGTATGAGAAGATAGTCTCTTTCTTTCTTCAACAGGGTTTTATGAGGAGCAAAAGTGATCCAAATCTGTACACCAAATTTGATGAGCAGGGGTATATAGTATTGATTTCCTTATATGTTGATGATTTGATAATTACAGGAAATGCAGAGAAATTAATTGATGAAATCAAGGAGCAGTTGTCACAGGTATTTGAAATGAAATATCCTGGTGAGTTACATTACTTCCTAGGTCTTGAAGTTTGGAGAAATGCAGGCCAAACTTTTGTTTGTCAGAGTAAGTATATCAGAGAAATACTTAAGAGATTTAAAATGGATCAGTGTAAGTCTTCTAGTGTTCCCATGCAGCAAAATGTGAAACTTTCTTGTGATGATGGTTCGAAGGAGGTGAATAGCACTGTGTATAGACAGATGGTGGGTAGTCTGAATTATCTCACCACAACCAGACCTGATATTGCATATTCTGTGAGTGTGTTAAGTCAGTTTATGGCGAAACCTCATGAAAGCCATTGGAATACAACAAAGGCAATAATCAGGGATCTGAAAGGTACACTTGATTATGGTATTAAATATACCAATGCATCTGATGTTGAGTTGACAGGTTATTCAGATTCTGATTGGGCTGGCAATCTGGATGATCGAAGATCAACCACTGGATATGCGTTTGGCATTGGATCCGGGGTTGTTTCATGGAGCAGTAAAAAGCAGCCTAGTGTGTCTTTGTCTTCTATTGAAGCAGAATATAAAGCCTTGTGTGCAGCAACTTGTGAAGTTGTTTGGTTAAGAAGACTTCTTTAAGATGTTGGAGAAGAACGAAAGGAACCTACGATGATCAAATGTGATAATCAAAGTTCAATCAATATTGCGAAGAATTTGATTTTTCATGCAAGGACAAAGCATGTTGAAGCTCAGTTTCATTTTGTTAGAGAAAAGTTGCAGTCAAATGAAATAGCTCTTATGTATTGTAATACTAGTGAAAATGCTGCTGATATTTTCACTAAGCCTCTTGGAAAGATTAAGTTTGAGTTGTTTAGGGAGATGTTAGGTGTAGAAGTCAATCCATAGAGAGATGTTAGGTGTAGAAGTCAATCCG
This sequence comes from Picea engelmannii, assembly GCA_009831015.1. Lineage (NCBI taxonomy): Eukaryota > Viridiplantae > Streptophyta > Pinopsida > Pinales > Pinaceae > Picea > Picea engelmannii. The sequence continues at coordinate 121,994 of ML799742.1, read as the reverse complement.
ATTTTGTGCTTGATTTGGAAAGCTTATGGGTCAACCAAATTTTGATTTCACTGTTTCTATTGTCGCAATCAATTAAATAATGATTAAAAAGAAGTAGAATGATGAAATGTCTTCTTTCTTTCTTTGAGGGCTCACAAATATATGTTTTTTAGATTGATTCAATAATTTGCTCACAGATTTGGGGTTGTATAGACAATAGGCACAATAGGCACACTACAAAAATATATATTGTTAATTATCTTAATAATTACGTGGAAAACACGCTACAATGGCATGCATTTTCTCTAGTGTAAGAAACAAAATATTTGGAAGCATCTTGAAATCTGTAAAAATTTCTTCTACAATTATGCTTATGATCTTTGAATCTGCACTTTGAGAATGTTAAGGTAATACTTTGCAGGCAACTTTGCGAATGTTAAGGTGATATTTTGGATTTACTAATTTCACTACTAAGCATAAATTTGATTGGAAATGCAAAATTTTATTTAACACATTTTTATATAGTGTGTAGATAATTTATTATTGTAAATTGAAATGTAATTTTTTTAGAAGCCTTTCATCATGGAAAGGTTGCATAAATATATGTCCTTCTAACTGAAATTGAGACCAACCCCTCAAATTTGATCACTGCATGATACAACCAATATTCACATTTCCACTCATACGTGCACATAGCAAAAAGGCATACATTGTCCAAAATGTATTTAAGTTTTAACAAATCCTAGCAATCAAAAAGTAACAAGACTAATAATACTCACCTATGTTGCATTGTGGTTGCATCCCCACACCCAAGGACAAGGGAGTGGCAGGGGACCTCCCTACATCCCCCAAACTGGGAGAAAAGGTATTTGGGGGACGTTACCAACATCACAGACGAGGGCAAACATTCATCAAAAATCCAGGGGGGTGTTTGGGCATCCCCTATAAAAACTGGCACATCTTAGGCATATGTTTACTTAAGCTTAGCTATTTAAAAAAAATAAAAAGCTACACACTAACTCTCTAACACAGTAACCCTTATTAACCTCTCAATTGACAAAGTTTTTGGGTTTTTTCCCTTTCCTATTAGTTCACCCTATTATTCGAAACACAAAATCAGAACAAGCAGCTCGTGGGAATCCTTGGAGAGACTTGGAATGAAGACTTGGACTGAAATAGTTTTCAGTTGGCTTGGAGCTTCAAGTGGCTAGAAATGAAGAATTGAGATCGGAAGCTTCAAAATTCAAGAAAAACTGAGATGGGCAGAGTTACCCCCCTCTCACCTAGGGGTAACTAGAGGAGATCATGTCTCATGGTCCACAATGAAGACAGTGATCCCAGAGATGATAATCAACATTCTCCACAGATAGCAGCCCCTTAGATGCCTCCCCCATCATCCAACTCAGCTCGTTTCACTTGATCGGTATGGTTCATCTAATGATGGTGGTCTAGCACACATGAGATACACTAGTGATTGTTTCATATAAAGTGTTACATTTAATGCATTAGGCATTTAAGTGAGGATCATGGGTTGAAGTCAGATAACGGATCATGATTGCTTGGAAGTTATACCTTTTGCCTTGTTTCACCTTAGTGGTCATCAAATGTGTCACAATCAAGTGTTGTCGCTCTTGGGGAACATAGGTACTATTGGGAGGTCTTGATAGGGATAGCTTACCGCTCCTTTTCCATACCTAACACTTTTCATCTTGAATCCTTCCGTTAACCTATCTTTTGGAAATGGCTGTTACATGTACACCAAAAAGGATCGTGCCTTCATCCTCCTATGAGAAGAAGGGCTAGAATGTCGAGGTTGATGCAACTGGTAAAAAAATAAAAAAATATAGCACGATATAAAAGAAAGAAGATATGGGATAATAAACGACCAAATCAAAGGCCAAAGGTCAGCTTCAGCTCTACCCCCTAGCTATGAGGCTATCACCCCTAATCCTAATGCACTAAATGCATATCAATTAAAAGGACTTTATCCCAATAAGAAAAATAACAAAAGCATGAACCCTAAAAAGGGGACTTGCAAAGCAATAAAAGAATGTCAAAAGCCAAGAAGGGGTTTGGAATACATGTTAAAATATTTGATGTGCTCGTTTTAACATAAACAATATCACAATAGTGTCACCCAACCATAGGCACGCAGCCACCCTCGAGCACCATAATCTTTGCTAGATAGAGTGATTCTGGAAGCAGCACTAGAACCAACCAATAATCAAGAGAGCGCATCTTTCTCCAAAGATGGCGCACCATACAGAAAGTCCCAAAACCATAGAACAAGAACAATACTCAAGTGCAGCAGTTGCAGTTGCACTCACCAAGAATATCATAATACCACCAAGAATGTCACCAAGAATACCACCAATAGATACTAGGAGATAGGGCGCATATCTTAGGCTAGATAGCGCTAGAGAGAGAGACAAAGAATCACCCCAAAAGATCCACCTTCCTATCTTGCAGTTGCAGCTCCAAACTTGCACTATCCTTGACTAAGAGAGTGAGTGAAGTGGTGAGTGCAAATGAGCTTAAGTGCCCTCTATTTATAGTGGCTCTTGTCACCAGTCCGGATAGACTTGTCCCTTTAGAGGATAATACTTTAATATTAATTCTTTTACTGAGCCGACTTGTCTTCTAGGATTTTTACACATCTATTTAGGGTTTCTCTTGCTTCCGAAATATTCTATTCTAGCCAAAGGTTACACATGGAGGTTAATACCTCCCGCAACTACCATAATATCAACACTCCCTCCTAGCTAGGGAGGCATTAATTGTAATGATCTCAAACACATCCATCCATTTCTCATGGTATGGGCAAGACTTACATGTCAAGGATGTGGCATTACTTTGTGACTTGTTGGACGGGTTCATCCAAGAGGTAGGTCCGCAGCATGTTGTCCAGGTCATAACAGACAATGCTGCAAATAATGGGGTTGCTAGTAGGATGCTTATGTCCAGGTATCCTACATTGTTTTGGACTCCTTGTGCCGCTCATTGCCTTGACTTGATGTTAGAGGATATGGGAAAGATTGATTGGATCAAGGATGCCATTGATTCAGCGAGGAGCATCACAAAATTCATATACAATCATGTCTTTGTACTTATCTTGATGAGAAAATTCACAGGTGACAAAGAGTTGGTGCATCCTTCCATCACACGCTTTACCACTAGTTTTATTTCTCTTCAGTCTCTCTTGAATTCTAGGTGGGAATTGCAGGCAATGTTCCTTTCACCTGAGTGGCATGCTTTATCATTTAGCAGTAAACAAGAGGGGCGAGCCATTATGAGGCTCGTTGCATACCAGGAGAGCTTTTGGGATGTGGTGAAGGAGGTATGCACCATCAGTGAACCTTTGGTAAAGGTTCTTCGCTTAGTCAATGAGGACAAGCCCCCAATGGGCTACCTATATGAGGCCATGGATAGGGCCAAAGAGTCCATTCGTGCTTATTATGTGGACAAGGGGGATCAAGGGCATGAGAGAAAAGAAATGATATGGAGGGTGATTGATGACCGATGGAACAACACACTCCATTGCCCCATTCATGCTGCAGGGTTATACCTCAACCATGCATTCTCTTACACCTATGGCTTCAGGTTTGATTCAAAGGTTATGTCCAGCTTCTTTGAGTGTGTCCATAGGATGGTGCCAAGTGCAGCTGACCGATTAGAGYTTTCCCAAGAGTCGGAACTCTATAAGAGGTCATGTTATCCCTCACTTTTAGGGATAACTAGGAGATCATGTCTCGAGGCCCATAGGTCCTAGACATGGAGTACCGAGAGTCGGATCGACTTTAGCATGGCCCTGGAGGGCCCATCTTTTCTCCCTTTCAGCGCCTCTACTTTGTCAGCAACAACAACATCCATCACCATCGRCTTGGTCTTATGTCTGAGATGGTTCTTGCTCCATGAGGTAATGAGTCCGGATATCATGGTATGTGTCACTCTGATCTTCAAAACCTTTGAATATGTGTGTTTAATTCCTTTTGTTTCTAACAAATGCTTGGATCTTATACTTGCCCACTTGACCATGTCTGGGGGGATTGACAGGATGCCCTAGTAAGCCTGTATCCATAGGTTCTGGTTTGCCACTTGGGAGTTTTATGAAAAGTCATCGTCCACTCCCATCATAGCACCACCTTTTCATCTTGCTTCCCGCTCACCTATCCCATTACACTTGTCCGGGTACTTGGTTGACCTATCATTTGAGGATTTGCACCTTACCTAGTGGGAAGAAGGGGCTAAAGGCCCAGATGGTAAAAGCAAGCTGGAAAAAGATAAAAGCCCTAGAATAAAACCTCGAGATGCTTTGCCCAAGGATCCCCGAGAAAGCAATAAAGATTTTCTCAGCAAGAAACAAGAGGGACCCATAAAATAATAAAACAAGACCTAATCAGAGAATAGAGGTCTCATCACGAGCCAACCTATTAGGTCCATGGGTACCTAGCAGTATGACATTACCACCAGCTGGTTACCACGCCAGGGTAGTGACCCTTGGTTGCATGGCCAAGGGAAAGGGGGTCTCATCACGAGCCAGCCTTCTCATTTMTGTGAAAGTACTTGTGGGTAACACTGTCACCACTGGTCACCACGCCAGGGCAGTGTCCCCTGATTAGCCTCTTGAAGAAAAAGCAATAAAGAATAAAAGGCATGAATGGGCTTGGAAAAAACTGCATCCAGGACACATGCAGCTCGCCTTTTACAAAGACACCCATAGGTAAAGCTTTGCACCCTCTGCTTTCATTGCACCCACTTGCCTGGACATCCCTTATCCACATCACCCACTTGCATGGCTCAGATGAAGTCTCTTCCGGGAACTTTCCTCTTCCAGTGGACACTAGCCCAATAGGACGCCCTGTCACTTTCTCCAAACTTGTATTTCAGGCTTGTATAATGTCTTTGAGCTTTTAAATGGGATAATAGGGGTTTTATGCGCATGTTTAATAATATTGATGATGAGATGTGATTGACATTGCTATGATCCCGATGACTTATGAGCCCATGGAGGGCGTAGTTGTTGATGTGCAGGATCATGACCGACGGACATGTACCATGTTGGATCAGTACACATGGGGAGATGATCAGTTCGGACCTCCATGGGGCTGAAGAGCCCACCAAATGGATGATGAGACCCCATCAGGGGGCAGTGACAGGACAGAGATGGTCAGAGGCTTTGCACCGGAGAAGAGGAGGACGTTCCACCAGAGGAACCCTGGCAGAGCTTGACCTAGGGGGGTTGTGCCTCCTCCATTGGAACGTTGACCCTGGAAGGCCCAGGACATCACCCATCATGATCATTACGTCATCCAGCCTTGTGGACGTCTTGGGAGGCAGATTTGGCAGTGTTGGCACGTGTGGCAGGTTGGAGAAGCCCAAGGAGGGCTAATGTTTTGCTCCAGGATGTTGCATTTGCCCTAGAAGGGGATAACGTCACCCTAAAAGGGGCATGACGTCTCTCTTTAGCTTGATTAGGGTTTAATTTTAATCATTTAATGTAAAACAGTATGATTTTTAGTATTTTGGCCTTGTCGGCCTTTTTATGACCTTAAAGTGAAATTAGGTCATGGTACAGTATAAATTGAGGGTTTTTACTCTCATTTTTTCATCATCTCTCACTCACTGAGGTTTGAAATTTGTGCTACACTTGGGTTCTTAGCTGAAATTGTGAGGCACACTTGTTGAAGGAAGGCATTTTTAGATTTCTATTGGCATTTTTGGATTTCTATTGGCATTTTTGGCATATTTCTTGATGGAAGGAGTTACAATTACGGTTTGCTATGCTATTTCTTGGTGAAAGTAAGTGAATATCTGCAAAACTTCTTAATTGAATGGTTGTATTGCTATTTCTTACATATATTGTTATGATTTGCTGAATAAACCCTAGGTGACAAGCACACATTGTAGGTCCTTGTCTCATGTCCCCGTCAAGATTTTCAGCCATCATTTGAAGAGATAAAGAGCCTAGCCTTAGCTACACTCTTATCTCCCTCTTCTTTGCTAGCCATCTTACTTTTCTAAGCTAAGAAAAAGAAGACGCATCAAGGCCTAGTTCCCCTACACTTTGATGAGCCGATTTTTCTAGGGTTTGTTGGTAAAGCCTTGTCATAGCAACACGTTGCATGCAAAACCTCTTGTCTTAGTCTTATGCTACTTTCTGAGCTAGTCGTTTTTGCCATTGACCTAAGGAAGGAGGAAAGAGCACTGAGGCCTAGTTCCCCTACACCAAAGTGAGCCTCTCTCCCTTAGGGTTTTGACCTTGAGGCCTTGTTGTAGCAACACTTCAAGGTTTGACCCTCTCGTCCTTAGTCTTACTATCTTCTTTGATCCTTCAGCTTCTGTGTCCTCCTTTTGACTCCATTTACCCTAGGAACGCACTGATCTAAGACCTAGCTTCTGAGTACCATGATCAACCAACTCTTAATACTTTGAACAAAACCCTAACTATTCTAACCCTGGCCTAAGACTAACCCTAATAACTAAATGTTGTCTTCATCTCTCGCTATTAACATCATTGTGCAGTTATCGTCTTACTTGTGAGCAATTGAATGGTTATTTAAGGGCATTACTTGAATGAAGTATTGATTGTTCCATTGAATGCCACGTTTTCTTAGCATTTATTGAAGAAGTGACATTATGCATCATTGATATTTTATAAACATTGACTTCGTCAATATTTATTATTCAATTGCTTATACGTATCAGATAGTCATTGATTACATGAAGTACTAACCAAGTGAGTAAGCTTGCATATATCTGTTTCTTGTTGCTTTGTCTCGGGCAGGTGCATCTCTATATTTGGTTATACTTCTTTTTATTGGTTGTTAGCCGGACTATCTGCTCGGTGGCGACTTGTGAGTGGGGAATTTACCTTTTATCTTACAATCCTTTGTCTTCTCAAAACCCCAGGTCACCGGGGACGTCTCCCCTGGGCCTTACCTCCCTAAACAGAAAGAACCATCCTATCTAGGTGACATTGGGTAGGATTGGTTCCAATTACGCCAGTTTGCCTCTTCATATCTAGATTTTATCCTTACTACAAACTGCGCGATAACAGGTCCATTGGCTTATTTGGGTTTGAGATGGCCATAAATGACAGAAAGAACATAATGCCAAGTAAGTTTCACCTTGTTTTAACTTTTAAGTTTCAAAATTCATTTTTCGAATTTCAATTTATTAGATTAATCATTGATCTTCTTAAGTTGTTTCTTTGTTTTAAACTAAATCATTGTCTTCTCTTATGTTTCTCTAATTTGTTGTAGATACTTGGTGGGAAAACTATGGCGCAGAGGTACCTATTCTACAGAAGATGGCAATTCACGTGCTTAGCCAAACATGTATCTCTTCTGGTTGTGAGCGCAACTGGAGTGTATTTGAAAAAATACACACCAAAAAGCGCAACAGGTTAGAGAATTTCAAATTAAATTTTAAATTCATTATAAAATTATAAATTATTAAATTGTCATTTAAATTTTATGCTCCTTTACATTCTAATAAATTAATTTATGATCCTCCTACAGGTTGGATACCCCACGCCTTAATGATTTGGTCTACGTCTACTACAATCTCAGGTTGTGGGTGAAGCAGCTTGAGAAAAAACYTGATGCAAAGGCCATTTCATTGGATGGGATTGACAGCACTGTTGCATGGAGGGTGGAGGTCGAGGAACCTGTTATTGAGACCACCCTTAACTGGCTAGAGGATAGTGATGATGATCATGGTATCTTTGAGGACCTGGATCAGGATGTTCCAGAGGATATTCAGATTCATGCCGAGTCTGCGAGTGTGCCACCAGCAGAGCCACAGTCACAGTCAGAGGGAGATAGGCCCAGTGGTAGCACTAGCAGTCTACTTCCTCTACCTTCTTCTAGGGGAAATCGGTCTCGAGGGTCTTCTAGTTCTTCTAGAGGACGTTCGACTCCAGTATGAGGCGCACATGCCTCAAGGGCACCTACTCCTAGTGCTAGAGGAAAAGCACTTTCTGCAGCAATTACCTTTGCCTGTAAAAGGGGTAGAGGGAATCGATAGTTTATTTACTTGATTTCATTGTAGATGACTCATGAGTCATGACTCATGACTCGTGATGAGTCATGACGATCATGAGATACACTTATTATATTTTTTCATTTTGATGACTCGGGAATCAGGATTCAGGACATGATTCATTTTTTATGTGTGACGTATCACTAGACATCTTATATATCTTATATATTAGTTTTCTTTCCATATTCATGTGGCAATCTGTCTATTTGATGCTATTGTTGCTTTAAATGTTTCAAAAATTTAGAAAAAATGAATTTTTTTGTATTTTTTTAAGTTTGTCGATATATTGCCGATGTTTGTCGATGTTTTGGCGATAAATACGAAACGATGTTTTCTGGACCCCCGACGATTTTTTCGTCGATACGATTTTTGTAACGTTGGTGTCAATGCACCATCTCTAAGTTGTACTAGCATGATGCAAGTCATTTGCATCATCTCTAAGTTGTACTAGCATGATGCTACTGCATCATATCTAAGTTGTAGTAGCATGATGCGACTCAGACATATGCATCATCTCTAAGTTGTACTAGCATGATGCTAATGCATCATATCTAAGTTGTACTAGCATGATGCATCTCAGGACATCTATATCATATCTAAGTTGTACTAGCATGATGTTGAAGCATCATATCTAAGTTGTACTAGCGTGATACATCTCAAGACATCCGTATCATATCTAAGTTGTACTAGCATGATGTCGAAGCATCATATCTAAGCTGTACTACCATGATACAGACCAACAATCTGTCAACCTGGACCATTCTCCACATGGAGAATGTCTGTCCACCAGCACACTAACTATCCATGATGCCATATATCAGCACTCCCTTCCAACCGAGGAAGTTATCTCCTCCCTTTCAACCAAGGGAGCAATCTCCACGAGTCCCAGCTTATCCCTCAAGTATGCAAACTTTATCTTGGATAGAGGCTTCGTCAAAATATTAGTTGTCTGCTCATCAGTGGAGATGTACTAGAGAATTACTTCTCCCTTCTGGACTTTATCACGGAGAAAATAGTACTTGATCTCAATGTGCTTCAACATGTCATGGAACACGAGGTTCTTTGAAATATTCACACAACTCTGATTATCACAATATATCACAGTCGAATCCAGCACCTAATCAAATAGTCCAGAAACCAACTTACGGAGCCATACTACTTCTGTACAAACATCACAAGTTGCAATATACTCTGCTTCTGCAGTGCTAAGTGCAACAGACTGTTGTTTCCTGCTAGCCCATGATATCATAGCAGAGTCCAAACTGAAACATATACCAGAAGTACTATTTCTGTCATCTACACTCCTTGCCCAATTTGAATCAGTAAATCCATGCAGTTGTACATCACTATTTGAGGCATATCTCAAACCATAATTTAGCGTCCCACGAAGATATCTCAAAATATGCTTTGCAACTATCCAATGCTCATGTCTAGGTTCCACCTAGAACTGGCTCAATGTGTTCACAACAAAGCAAATGTTCGGTCGGGTATTAACCAAATACATCAATGAGCCAATCAACTGTCGGTACAGAGACGAATCCACTAGATCAGAATTAGAGTCTCTCAACTTCCTCAGATCTGTCATCATGGGAGTTGCCATGGATTTTCAATCCATCATCCCAAACTTCTGAGGGATCTTTACAACATACTTCCCTTGCCTTGGGAAGATTTCACCATGCTTCTGCCATACTTCTAGTCCCAAATAATAATGCATGAGACCAAGATCTTTCATATCGAATTCAGAGGCTAGCTCCTTCTTACACTGAACAATGAGAGGCTTTGCACCTGTCAAGAACAAATCATCAACATATAGTAGCAGGATCACAAGTGCATCATTCACAACCTTGTAATAAAGGTTTGGATCAGCATAGCTCTTGGAAAATCCAAGTCTCATCAAGTAACTGTCAATTTGTGCATACCAAGCTCTTGGGGCTTTCTTGAGTCCATACAAGGCCTTCTTTAATCTGCATACATGGGTATCTCTCGAGTGTACCTCAAAACCTTGAGGTTTCTCTATATATACTTCTTCCTCAATTACTCCATTGAGAAAAGTGGTCTTTATATCCATCTAATGTAAACTCCAACCCATGGATGCTGCAAGAGATATGATGGCCCTAATAGAGATGTATCTGGCAACTGGAGAAAATGTCTCATCATAGTCTTCTCCCTCATGCTGGGAGAACCATCTAGCCACAAATATTGCCTTGTATTTATTGATACTCCCATCTACTGCATGCTTTATCTTGTAAACTCATTTTGAAGTGACTACAAACTTTTCTTCAATTCTAGGCACAATTTTCCATACATCATTTTTTATGATTGATATTCTTCCATCATAGCTTCCTTCCATTCTTTCTACTTGACTGCTTCTTCAAAGGTGGAAGGTTCACCCTATGCATCTGCAGTCCTGGGAGCTACAAGATCTTCATCATGGACCTCATATGAATGACTCTACCTCAATCTGTTGTCTTGGAACATAGATTTTGTAAGTGTTTGATGACTCACTATATCCAACGAATATGCCCTTCTTTCCTGAAGGTTCCAACTTCTTTCTTTTGTCCTTGGGAACATGAGTATAAACAGGATAGCCAAAGATCCTCAAGTGTTCAACACTTGGCTTCTTTCTGGAGAAAAACTTCTTCTGGAGTCATGTTCTTCAATATACGATGAAAACTTCTATTCTGAATATATATGGTTGTCATAGCTGCTTCTCCCCATAGAAACATGGATAGATTCTGGTCATTCAGCATTGCCTTAACAAATTCTTCAATGGAACGATTCTTCCTTTCTGCCACACCATTCTGTTGAGGATTGTGTGGGACAATTAGCTCCCTCCTAATCCCAGCTGCTTTACAAAAGGCAGCAAGCTTCTTGGAGGTGTGTTCTCCTCCATTATCGAACCTGGAGATCTTTATCTTTCGCTTAGACATTGGTCCACACACATCTGAGTGAACGATGTCCAAAAACTCCGTTTTCTTTCCACGCTTCCATTAGAATTGGTACTTGGTGAGATCACCTGTCTCACCATTTGATGGAGTCATCTGCTCCATGTTTGCAACTGTCATTGTAGCTCCTTCTCAGAGCTATCGCCTATGACCTGCTCGGAACAAGAACAACAACAAAAAAAGTATTCCCAATAGAATTTTCATAAGAACATATCTATGGTAACAAGGATCATAGAATTACCAAGGTGACCTGCCTGGGAACAAGAAATATCTCCTAGAGGAGAAGTTAGTTCATTTTACAAACAAGTGCAATAGGCATCTATATCAATAGTACTTACATGCAACCAAGTATACCTAACAGTAATAGAACCTTTCAAACATTGTTGTCACAACTATAGTGTTTACTTATACTTTAGCAACTATCAAACTTGATATGTGCAAATTGAAACTTAACAATTTGATCAATCAAACCTGGAACATGGAGCCTCAACTACTTGTTCCTCTGAATGTACTGAATCCAAGATCACTGCTTGGACAAGGACTCTTGTACATTCCTTGCAAAACACACTTATGCTTTGCTAGATGGTATAACTTGAAAAGCATATACAAGTGCATACATTTGAAATTTGTAGCATCGTTCAGCTTGTCTTCTAATCTGAAACTAGACACCATCTTGACAAGAAGAGGTTAGAAACATAATCAAAAAGGTTTAATGATTAGAACAAGCAAGAAATCCTGAAATTTCAGCTTGACCACAAAATCAAAGTCAACCTTTGACTTTGACTTTGACCAAAAACTCAAACTTGACGTTTTTGCTGGTTGAGGACATTAGAGGGTGTGCTAGGCTATGGCGCACTAGAATATCCAGAAATTAGGTCCAACGCTTCACTTAAGGTGCCCAAAGAGTTGGATTAGAGTTTGTTGAGCTACAAAAACAGAAACCCTAGTTGCAGCTGCAACTGGTGCTATAATGAGCTTGACAAAGAACTCACACTCTACATTCCAGCGGTTAGACTGTTTTGAAGGTAGTGTGGGCCCTGTTATCACACAATTTGTACTTGCCCCAAAAGCCCAAGGCAAGTGCATACAGAATTGGCGTAACTGGGAATAACCTATCATTGTCACCTTCATAGGAGATCCCTTTCTATTTAGGAGTATGTTTAAGCTACCCCGGGGGAGACGTCCTTGGTGACCTGGCGAGTTTGAGAAGGCTAAGGCAAATAGTCACAAGGAAACCCTTTCCCTCTCACAGATCACTCTAATCAAAGGTTTCTTTTATGTCTTAAGGATGAAGCAAATGAAAAGTATTGTGTACCTGCCCAAAACAAGACAACAAGGCAAACGGGGCACTTTCCAGGTACCAGATGATTGTTAGTACTTCATAAGACAATAAACCTTCGTAAAATAAGCTAGCTGATTGTGAATTTGCAGCTATGCATCAGTTTATAACATCAATTAATATCTTACAACAGCCACAAGATTCAAGCCTTGAAATTGCTTGAAAAAGACCATAAAAAGTGACTTTAACTAAGCAAATTGATAGTAAATTGTCACAAGTAAAATTAGCAATGATAGGCTGGCTTTTAATGGCACTTTTGCAGAGATTTTTCTGTAGTTAGATGGCTGTAGCTATCTTTTGTAACAGCAGCAAGTTTAAATGGTCAAAAGTGCAAGAAAACCATACACAAACTAGCACTTACCTAGTAGATTCACTAGCAATTATCACAATTAGATTTTGATTGGTTCTAGTATGAGTTATGTAGGTAAATKTGCCAAATTAATGCRAGTTTATATGGCTGTAGCAAATGTTTTGCTACAGCAGCAAGTTAGCTTAGGAATTAGTCTAATCTAGGGTTAGAAAAAGTTAGTAAAGGGTTCAAAGATAAGAGTTTAAGTGTTTGTTTGCTCAATCACCACTTGTAAGAGGTAGGCTAGTGCCTTTCTAGGATTAATGGAGTCACTAATGGCAGCAGCAAATTCTTAGAGGAAATGTAGCAAATGATAATAATATGTTAAGGGATGGAGAGRACAAAAGAGGTGTTGGTATCCGAAGGCCACAAAAATCATTTTCCAAGAGAAAATTGCTAGAAAGTAACAAGGGTTAGGCCATAGCGATTTTCTCTTTCCTTGAACAAAATGTAATAAATTATGCAATTGGCAAAGGAAGTGAGGTTACTAGAGTGCTACAATGGTAGGGCTCTAGTATTTACTTCAAATTAGGTGTCTTTCAAGAGATTTTAACCTATGGAAGATTATAGGGAAAAAGATGATAACACATGTCATTCCCATAGGGTTTCAAGCTAGCAATTTTATAATCTTAGACATGACACAAGTAAAAAATAACCATAGCATTCATTCACAATAAAAAAATGCAGAATTTCTACTTACTTCACCAAGAATAATCTAGCAAATCACCCTAATTGAAGATCCTCCACAATAAAATAGCCAAAAAGCACCAAAATTTGTCTCCTTCAAAAAGTGCACATCACTACTTTCAGCCAATAACCCTTAAAGAGGGCCAAATTTCAGACCTCACACTTATGTGAGTGAAAGATAATGAAAAATATCAGAGATGTTTCCCTTATTTATACAATAATCATGACCTTTAATTACAATTTAGGTCAATAAAGGCCGACATGGCCAATTTACATCAAAAATCCAGTTTTACATAAAATTAACAATAAAAAACCCTAATTTTGTCTTTAGGGATGGCGTCATGCCCCTCCTAGGGTGAGGTTAGGCCCCTTCTTGGAACATTAGGCCTCCAAAGTGAAACTTTAGGCCTCAAAAGGCCTCAAAAGTTGCCACACGTGCCAACCAAGTCGTTCTCATGCCAAAACCCTAACTAGATGATGTCAAGGCTCCATATGATGACGTTTGGGGCCTTCCAGGGCCAACGTCATGGTGGGAGGGCAAGAAACCCTAGGTCGAGGCCTGCCAAATTGTCTCTAGTGGAACGTCCTCCCTTTTCTCCGATGCAAGCCTCTAGTATCCCTCTGCCCCTGGCTGGGGTCACAACATCCATCTAGTGGGATTTTAGCCTCATGGAGGTCTGAACTAATCATCTCCCCATATGTACCTGTCCATCGGGCATGGTCCTGCAACAACAAAAGCTACGCCCTCCATGGGCTCATAAGTCACAGGGATCATAGCAATGTCAATCACATCTAATAATCAAGTTACCCAAACATGTGCATCAAAGCCCCCTTTACCCAAACAAATGCTCAAAGACGTTATGTTATTTAACAAGCCAGGTTTGGAGAGGGTCTCAAGATGTCCTATTGGGCTAATCCTCCTCATGTGTGGGGTGTTTCCAAGTGAAAACCAATCTAGGTCATGTAAATGCATGAGATGGTGTAGGGGATGTTTGGGCAAGGGGTGTAGTGATAACAAGGAAATGTAGGTCTTACCTATGGGTGCCTCTGTAGAGGGCGAGTTGCACCTTGTCATGGATGTCATTGTTTCTTAGTCCATTCAATGCCTTTTTACTCTTTGTCTTATTGTTTTTTTCTTTCAAGAGAAGAGTTGGAGGACACTGTCCTGGCGTGGTGACCAGTTGTGACAGCATTACCCACAAGCATTTCATGGAAATGAGAAGGTTGGTTCGTGATGAGACCCCCTTTCTCCTGACTATGCCACCAAGAGCCACTACCCTGGTTTGGTAACCAGATAAATAGTAGTGTCATACCACTATCTGCCCATGGACCTAATAGGTCGGCTCATGATGAGATCTCCTATCCACCAACTAGGCCTTGAGTTTTATTTTATTTTACAGGCCCCCTTTTCTTGCTGAGAATCCCTTTATTGCTTTCTCGAGAATCCCTGGGCGAAGCATCTCAAGGTTTCATCTTGGCTTTTAACTTTTGCCATCTACGTTTACCCTCCGAGCCTTTAGCCCCTTCTTCCCACAAGGTAAGGTACAACCCTTACTAGCTTGGCAAACCCAATGCCCGAACCAATGTAGGGGACAGATGAGAGGGATAATGATGAAAAGTGGTAAGTATGGAAGGAATGGATGATGACCTTTCATAGACCCATCCAATGGCAACTCATACCTAAGGGAACCAACTTACTAGGGCACTTTGTCATCCCCCCCAGGTATGGACAAGTCAAAGGGCATAATTTCCAAGAAAACGCCATGAAACAAAAGAGAATTCAATGCACATATTCAAATGTTTTGAGAGTCAGAGTGACACATACCACGATACCCGGACTCATTACCTCATGGAGCAAGACCCACCGCTACTTCAGAACCAGGCCAATGGGACGGATGCTGTTGTTGCTGATAGATGGGAGGTGTTGACGAAAAGATGGGCCCTCCAGGGCCAAGCTCAAGTCATATGGCTCTCGGTACTCCATGTCTAGGACCTGTGGGCCTCGAGACACAATCTCCTTAGTTATCCCTAGGATATGGTATAACATCTGGCTCCAACTCGGGGACATGTGCTCACCGTAGAGCGCATGAGAACCTCAGCATCTTTGGCATGACCTGTGACCTGCTAGATCTCAACAAAAAATGATTAGTAATCTCTTGGGGTGGTGATATTACCCCCCGCTCATATATGATAAAATGGAATACAAGTAAGCAATCATATATACAAATGGAAATACAACTACTCTAGCATGATATGCAAATGGCATATACAATGAATGAAAATGCTTACCTGTACTTACTTGTGAAGTCAAGTCTTTGCCCCTTGATGGGGTTTGAGGAGGTGTCCACTAATCGGTAATGGACGTCTTCTTCCTTCCAATGTGGATAGATAGTAGGCATTATTAATTGACTTCATTCCGACTCTAAAAGGTCCAAGCCAAAACTTTGTGCATCCCTCAATATTGTCATGGAGTCGTTGAATTTAAGATTCTCTTCAATCTGGCAAGCAACATCTTGTGCTTCTTCTAGACTTGTAGGAAATCAGTTCTTGAGGGTAAATTGTAATCTTCCTTCTAAGGAGTTTAGATAGTGTTGGAGAATAACGCTCTCTTGGTGAAAGTTGGGCTCAAGTTTGCTAATGAGAGTGTTGAACCTATCATTGAATTCCCTAACATCTTCGTCGCTTTGCTTGCAAATTTTGAGGTATTGAGAATAAATAGAGGCCATACTTTCTACCTTACCCCATCTCCTCATGAAAGCATGTTCCAAATCTTCAGGTGTTTTGAGGCTTCCACTTGAGAGTGTGTTAATCCAATTCCTAGCATTCTCGGTGAGTGAGTTCAAGAAAAGTCTCATAAACGTGTCAGGATGTTCTTCTCTAGATTGATGGAATTCATAACCCTCACAAAATTTAGTCCAATATGTGTTACCATAAGATCCTACTTCTTCCGGGAATTTGGGTATCTAGGAGTAGGCTTCTTCCGGGAGATCATGTAATCCCCCTTGGATATTAGACAGGTCCAAAGGGCCAAAAAGTTCCTCGACAGACCATTTAGGAGAAGCTACAGGGATGATAGGGATAAGAGGAAGATAGAGTGTATACTGACGTCCGCTACGAGTTGTCATTGGTGGTGTCGCCAGACAATCTTCAGGAGATTATCAAAAAAGGTGAGGGGATCACCCTCAGTGGAGTCGCCAGATAATCCTTCTAGGGATCATCAAAGAGAAAAGAGGGAATCACCCTCTATGGAGTTGCCAGGTAAGCTTTGTGACGTAAAGGCTTTTGGATAAAGGCTTACCGAAGAAGTATCGTTCGAGGAAAATTGACTCGATGATCCCTGACAACGGCGCCAAAATGTTATCGCACAATTTGTACTTGCCCCAAAAGCCCAAGGCAAGTGAGTACAGAATTGGCGTAACAAGGAATAACCTATCACTGTCACCTTAATAGGAGATCCCTTTCTATTTAGGAGTATGTTTAAGCTACCCTAGGGGAGACGTCCTCGGTGACCTGGGGGTTTGAGAAGGCTAAGGCAAATAGTCACAAGGAAACCCTTTCCCTCTCACAGATCACTCTAATCAGAAGTTTACTTTATGTCTTAAGGATGAAGCAAATGAAAAGTATTGTGTACCTGCCCAGAACAAGACAACAAGGAAAACGGGGCACTTTCCAGGTATCAGATGATTGTTAGTACTTCATAAGACAATAAACCTTCATAAAATAAGCTAGTTGATTGTGAATTTGCAGCTATGCATCAGTTTATAACAGCAATTAATATCTTACAACATCCACAAGATTCAAGCCTTTAAATTGCTTGAAAAAGACATTAAAAAGTGACTTTAACTAGGCAAATTGATAGTAAATTGTCACAAGCAAAATTAGCAACGATAGGCTGGATTTTAATGGCACTTTTGCAGAGATTTTGCTGCAGTTAGATGGCTGTAGCTATCTCTTGTAACAGAAGCAAGTTTAAATGGTCAAACGTTAAAGAAAACCATACACAAACTAGCACTTACCTAGTAGATTCACTAGCAATTATCACAATTAGATTTTGATTGGTTCTACTATGAGTTATGTAGGTAAATGTGCCAAATTAATGCAAGTTTATATGGTTGTAGCAATGTTTTGCTACAGCAGCAAGTTAGCTTAGGAATTAGTCTAATCTAGGGTTCGAAAAAGTTAGTAAAGTGTTCAAAGATAAGAGTTTAAGTGTTTGTTTGCTCAATCACCACTTGTAAGAGGTAGTCTAGTGCCTTTCTAGGGTTAATGGAGTCACTAATGGCAGAAGCAAATTCTTAAAGGAAATGTAGCAAATAATAATAATATGTTCAGGGATGGAGAGGACAAAAGAGGTGTTGGTATCCCAAGGCCTCAAAAATCCTTTTCCAAGAGAAAATTGCTAGACAGTAACAAGGGTTAGGCCCTAGCGATTTTCTCTTTCCTTAAACAAAATGTAATAAATTATGCAATTGGCAAAGGAAGTAAGGTTATTAGAGTGCTACAATGGTAGGGCTCTAGTATTTACTTCAAACTAGGTGTCTTTAAAGAGATTTTAACATATGGAAGATTATAGGGAAAAAGATGATAACACATGTCATTCCCGTAGGGTTTCAAGCTAGCAATTTCATAATCTTAGACATGAAACAAGTAAAAAATAACCATAGCATTCATTCACAATAAAGAAATGCAGAATTTATACTTACTTCACCAAGAATAATCTAGCAAATCACCCTAGTTTAAGTTAATCCAAAATAAAATAGCCAAAAGGCACCAAAATTTGTCTCCTTCAAGAAGTGCACATCACTAGTTTCAGCCAATAACCCTTAAAGAGAGCCAAATTTCAGATCTCACACTTGTGTGAGTGAAAGATGATGAAAAATATAAGATATTTTTCCCTTCTTTATACAATATCATGACCTTTAATTACAATTTAGGTCAAAAAAGGCCGACATGGCCAGTTTACATCAAAAATCCAGTTTTACAAAAAATTAACAATAAAAAACCCTAATTTTTCTTTTAGGGATGACGTCATGCCCCTCCTAGGGTGAGGTTAGGCCCCTTCTTGGAACACTAGGCCTCCAAAGTGAAACGTTGGGCCTCAAAGGGCCTAAGAAGCTGCCACACGTGCCAACCAAGTCGTCCTCATGACAAAACCCTAACTAGATGACGTCAAGGCTCCATATAATGACATCAGGGGCCTTCCAACGCCAACGTCATGGTGGGAGGGCAAGACCCCCCTAGGTCCATGCTTGCCAAATTGTCTCGGGTGGAACGTCCTCCCTTTTCTCCGGTGCAAGCCTTTGGTATCCCTCTGCCCCTGGTTGGGGTCACAACATCCATCTGGTTGGCTTTTAGCCCCATGGAGGTCTGAATTTGTCATCTCCCCATATGTACCTGTCCATTGGGCATGGTCCTGCAATAACAAAAAATATGCCCTCCATGGGCTCATAAGTCACAGGGATCATAGCAATGTCAATCACATCTAATAATCAAGTTACCCAAACATGTGCATCAAACCCCCCTTTACCCCAAAAAATGCTCAAAGACGTTATGTTATTTAACAAGCCAGGTTTGGAGAGGGTCTCAGGATGTCCTATTGGGCTAATCCTCCTCAAGTGTGGGGTGTTTCCAGGTGAAGACCAATCTAGGTCATGTAAATGCATGAGATGGTGTAGG
>ML799741.1:156931-191729 GCA_009831015.1 Picea engelmannii | reverse complement strand
TACAGGCAGGGTATCAAGCCCGAAATCAACTAGAAGGCTTCCACGCAACAATTGTGGATTTACCTCAAAGTGACCCCCATAATACGATCCAACCACCACAATCAGTTAAACCACGAAGGGTTAGTCCCCATAGCTTACCCGAATGTGATCTCGTGCGTAACCCCTGTGTGAGAGGGGGGTCCCAGGCAGACTTATATGATAACTGGATTTACTCTCCCTAACTCAGGATGCTACTATTTGTTTTAGAAACTTTGGAGAGTTATGCTCACAGCCTAATCCAAAGTACTACACCTATTATACTTTTGGTGGAGGGTCCTAGCAAAGAAAAATTTCTAGATAATTTTTAATTAGCGTTGATTTTTATGGCTGTTCTTTACGCAAAAAGGGGTGTATGGAAGTGAAACAAATGGAATTATGAATCAGACCCAAAGAATGCATCGAACATGATAAGCATTCATTTCCTTTCGATGACTGTCTATCTAAGGGAGAGAGAGATTTCTTTTCACTAACAAGCACAACTACGGAGTGTCCTCAAACGATTCCTTTTCTCAATCAAATCCTGATGTAATGCAAAAACTTTTAAAATGCCTTCTAATATGCACAATCAATCATGGAGATGATTTTCATTGTTTGTATATGAGTTAAAGATCAATTCAACACAATGCTTGTCTTGCTAATTGTCTTTATATGAATGAAAATCAAACTAGCACAAGCTAAAGTCATACAAACAATGCACCCTCTCGTTGCAATCAAAACGAAAAAGCAAAAATGAAACAATCAAAGAGAAAGCAAGAATTCACACCCAAAAAGCAAAAGTTGAATAAAAATGACCTTAACTGAAATCAATATAAAGAGGTCTGTAGGCCTTTGATGACCTTCACCAAGGTTTTCACTCAGCTGATGAGGAGAGAAGAACAATGCATGGGTTTCAAATTTCACTCAACAGGAAAAACTCAATAAAAATGGTGAAGAAGGCTACAAGATCCAAACAGTAAGGTGCTTATTCTTCAATCAAAAGACAGATGTCAAGGCTGAAAAGGAGGAAAAAATGACTCACTAGATGACTCAGCAGAAGAGACACAGAGGCAAACCCTGAGAAAGGTAGTTATGGAGGGTTATTGGGCCCAAAAGAGGCTGGCGCTCTGTTTCCAAGGGAAAGGAGCATTATAGAGCTCTGTGCTAAGGTATTAGGAGCTTTGATGCTCTGTCAACACTAGGTCAGGGGTGCCAGGGTCTGAAAGCCCCAGAAATGTCAAAAAATTCCAAAAATTGGGATTTAAACTTGACAAGTATGCTGAGTGTGACAAGGTAAGGAGCCAATCAGCTCACGAAACCAATCGAAAGAGGAGTGAACCAGGTCTGAAACAATCAAGGGACAGAACTAGGTCAAATGAGGAGGAATCTAAACAAGAGGTTTCGATTCGAGGCTATCTCCCCAGTGGAGTCGCCAGTTTCTGTTGTAGGAAAATCTCCCTGCAGACAGGTAGATCACCTCTAAGGCTTGACCTTAACCCTAGACAGAAAAATGCTTAACGTGGACACTGACTTTCTTTCAAATCTATCTAAACTAATACATGAGAAGGAAGGATAACATAAGTACCTCTTAATCGACGTTTGTCCCTGCACGCTCTGAGTTGCGCTCCAATCCTCTGCTCCTCGCTGAGTTCTATAGACAAACAAGATACGACCACTTCCTACTCTATTGATATTAGCTTGAAAACAGATCTATCAATTAATGATAAGTTCATGTAACATCAGGCACAAACTAGAAAGAAACAGGCCAAGCATGTCATATTAATGAGAATAACAACAACAACGCTTACAATCGTAGATGTGAATGCCACAGCTTCATCAAGTCCTCTTCGTCTAACCCTTGCTCTAAAAATCCACAACCTGGTTGATAGCAGCTTCACTGATCACTTCTCCTTTGGCTGACTGTGTGTTTCCTATGAGATCATAGGTTTCATGCTAGCAATTCTTCCCCCTTTCCACCATCATAGAGCTTGTTTATATAGGTTGGGAGGAGCTTAACTTCTTGAGTTATGTTTAGAAAAAGTTGGGAACCTCCTCCTTAGATCAAGGATCTGTTGATGGAACCAAGAATTCAAGTACAACTGCCTCCTAATCTCGAAAGATCTCTTCCTTATTCTCCTCACTGGGCTAACAACTGACCCAGATTAGGGAGCGCTCCTCCAAAAGGGGCATCAGAGCGCTAGAATTCTCCTAGAGAGGCTTAAGGGGAGCGTCAGTGCTCCAAAAGTGGGAAGCGCTCCTGCAGAGGGGTAAAGGAGCGTTATAATGCTCATGAGGCCTTATAGGGGAGCGCCAGCGCTCCTAAGGCTGTTTCAGGGGAGCATTCTCCCTCAAAACTCTTGATTGGAAGCCCTTTTCAGGTGTTAAGAGATGTTTGACTCCATTGAACCAGTTCTCCTTCTTCAAACCAAGTACATAAGATGTTTTAAGTGCCTCCTTAGTGTCGTCATCATGGCAGTATGATTCAACAACGTTTGCGACAGTTGTAACCAACTTGCGACACTTGCGAAAGTTGTAAGGAAGTTGCGACACTTACGACAATTGAGAGGAATATGCGACACTTATCCAATTGAGTGATTTTGATGTGTAACACAATAAATACAAAACCCACGTCTTTATACATTTTTCGTCGCTGATATTTTCCATTTCTGGTATCTTCTTCTCCAAAGTTGGTCTAACCAAATTCATAAATAGGAACGATAGTCGTTCTTTCTTTCTCACATAAATATGGGTGGCAGAAGTGTGTGCAGAGAGACGACATTACTCGAGGTTACAGAACAGGCAAGATAAATCCTACATCGCCTAGGGTGGACCGAATACTTCAACTGCCTGCAAAAAGATGACACAAATGTCACACTAAAATTCTTTCAAAACCTGCAAGGAGAAATCTCTACGGTGCAGGGTATACAAATACCAGTTACCTCAGAAATCATAACAGAGGTCACAGGCCTCTCTAACACAGGCAGTCAATGGATAGGGAAATACATGAAGCTGAGGGAAGCCATGGAATCTTTCATAGAATCGGGGGAAGAACTGGACAAAAAAGGCAAGGGACTTAATCCCAGTACCCTCAGTGAACCATGGAAGGAATTGGCAAGGATATTTCAGTGCTACATCACCTGCGATGGATGGTACGCTGTAATTCGACCACACCATCTTAAATTGGTGGAAGCCTTGAAGCAACGGTTAGTACTTAACCTTCCTTTCTTCCTAGATACTATATTACATGAAGTCGCTTTAAGGACACAAAAGTCCAAAGATCTTGTTATTGTTATTAGCCACCGCAAACTAGTTAAATTGATAGTGGATAAAGCACTGAGTCAAACTCAGTTGAATTGGGAAACTTTGATTGAGGGTAATAGACCTCCAAAATTGGAGCAGTCGACCCCCACCGAAAGGGAAATTTCACCACCTCATACTAAAGTTGAACCAGAACCTGCCCAAACCATTGAGGGAAATATTTCACCACCTCAAACTGAAGTTGAACCAGAACCTGCCCAAACCATTGAGGGAATATTTCACCACCTCAGATTGAAGTTGAACCAGAACCTGCCCAAACTATTGAGGGCAATATTTCACCACCTCAGATTGAATTTGAACCAGAACCTGCCCAAACTATTGAGGGAAATATTTCACCACCTCAGACTGAAATTGAAGCAGAACCTACTCAAATCATTGAGGCCAGTAGACCTCCACAACTCGAGCAGGCGACTACCACCCAAAGAGAAACTCCATTTCCCCAAAATGAAGTTGAAGCAGACCCTACTTAAATTACTCAGGCCCAGACCTCACAAACACAAGCAGTAACAAAAATAAATAAGAGAAAAATGGTTTCTCTTAGATCCCCCCCCTAGGACAAGGAAGAGAAGAAAACAAATCCAGGAAACCACTAAAGAAGTTCAGGATGCAATAGAGCACCCTGGAGAACTTTAGAATGTCATGGAACAACCTTCATAGGAAAATGTTCAAGATATTGACCAAACACGGCAGACAACACAAAAGGATAATCAGGGAAACACCCAACTTGCATCAAAGAACATGACAAAACACTTTTTTAAGAGTTATTAGATAGAAATGGCTCAAGTTTTGGAGAACATAGGAACCTCAACTGATAGAGATAAACATAATCTAGAAAAAGAACCAGAACTAGGCTCCTCTTCAAAATTTGTTGAAGACTTTCCTGACACTGAAATGTCCTTTCCAGATGACATAGGACAGAAGGAATTTATTTTTGAAGAACGAAACCCCCTTGAACAAACAGAGCACTTGGAAGAAATAGAGGGACAACCCTCTGATGGCCGAAATGAAGAAGATCTTGAGATTCCCCATAGACAGAAATCAGCCAAAAGTCAGAAACAAATTAGGAAATTAAAGAAAGAAAACAAATTGTTGAAGAAGAAGGCTAAGATGGATGTAAGATTAAAGTAGAAAGTGGGGAAGCTCAAGGATATTATCAAGGAATTGAGGAAACAGTTGGAACTAGAAGACAAGATCCACAGGAGAAAGAAAAACAAAAAGGGAAGAATGCAAGGAAGAAACCCTCTTCCTAAGAAAGCAGTTACTACAAATTCTATAGGAGTACAAACTAACCTTGAGGAATTAATAGTAGAGGAAGCAACAGTCCAGGATGAAGATGTAATTCCTGTAGAAACACAAGAGATGGTTGATACTAAGATATAGACAGATACTCTAGTGTTAGAGGAAACATCTCAACTTTTTGAGTAAAATGATACTATTAGGAGACTAGAGGAAGAACTACTGCAGTCACAACAAACCCTGACTCAAAACAGAGGTGAATTACTGACGATAACAGGGAAATTTCAGGAACATAGTACTATCATGAATAGACTGGAGGAACATCTTGCACAGACTCAACAAGCATTAATTCGCTCTCGAGAAGAAATGAATGAATATCAAACATCCCAGTCTCAGGCATAGGGTGCCATCATTCATGATCTGAAAGAAGAATTGGAACAAGCCCAACAAGCATTGATTCAATCCAGGGAAGAGATGAGTGCTATGGAAGAATACCAAACATCTCAATCTCAGGCACAGAGTGTCATCATCGATAGACTAAAAACAGAACTTACACAAGCGCAGCAAGCGTTGGTCCAACACCAACATGAAATGGTAACAAGGACTAAATATCAAAGGGTTGTTAAAGAATTGAAAGATATGACAACAACAGAGAGTGAAACTTATGTTGCGCTTACCAGAGCCCAAGATAAGACCAAAAAGGTGCAAACCCAATTGGAAGAATCTTTGGAGCAAATCAAACACATCTGTGATGTCTATTCTGATGCCATAAATTGCATATCCCCTGCCACTAATTATGTTTTATTCTTGTTGGAATAGTATCTATTGTTGACAGTAAAGGCCATCAGAGAAGGTAAACCCATTTTATTTGCCATTGTTCCAGAATTTATTTCATGTTTCAAAGATCAGGAAGAGAAGGTACAATAACTTCTGTGTGAATTATATTTCCATAATCTCATTTTGGATGAAGTTAGAGGAGACAACCCTGGCCTCTTCATAGGGGATATACAATTCCAGGCATTTATGTCCTTTAATAGGAACCAGGTCAGATGGGGTAAGGCTCACAAAATGTTCATAAACAGAGAAAATGGTTTAGATCTTTGGATTAGAGGAGAGCCTCCAAAATATTTCCTAGCCATCATGCGACACCAGACCTTCATGAAAAGACTAGGAGTTGTGGACTCATTGGCTCCTATCCATTTACATGTCATTCGTTCAGGTATTACATATTTTAAAGAAATCAAGAAAGAAGCCCTTGCTGCTTCCAAGCTAAGATGGGATGAATCCACCGACGAAGTTAAAAGTAGAGAGCCCTTTGGATATAGAAATTTATTTGCAGAAACCTTTAGAGTAGAAATATATGCTATACTACTCTAGGAGGAAGGACCTGCTTGGATGGGATGTAGGTATAACCCCCCTGTCCTCTGGTTTCCTCCAGAAGTTTACCAGAAGGATTTTCAAATTAATAACAAGAGATAGGAAGTTGCTTTTGACGAAATCAAAAGAAGCCATGGTTTCAGGAGACCTGGTGAACCAACTTTTCCTCCCTACATTATAACTGGTTTACATGAAAGACTCTAGATTTCATGAGGACATGCAAGAACGTAAGCGGGAGGGTATGTTGGGTTATGAAAAAGGTATAAATATCTTCCTTTTTTCCCACAGTTTATGATATGATTTTGATTGATTCTTTATATAGTTAGGGATAGATAGGAAAGAATATGATTAATATGTCTCTTAGGGTTGTTATTAAAGTTTTATTAAATAGATTCTAATTTACGAATGGAATGGTTCGATTTTGTTATAGAATTGGATAAATAACTGCCAAAGATATCCAAAGAGATTTTGGCTATATGCAAGCTATTGAAGGTTGAAGACTTTTTAGGCGCAAAGTAGTTTGAAGATAATACATTTGCTATATTGTAATTTTATAATACTAAAGCAATCCTGAGGATCTTTCGATCCTTAGGATAGCTTGATTTACCCAACTATTGTAATATATAAGAGGATAATAGATCCATAAAAACATAAGAAAAAATGCATTCAAGTAATTAGATTCAGAACTGTTCTGCACAACAGTTTTTGTAAATGTTTTACCATCCATGGAATCAATGAAAGTTTTGAGTGTTTTTATCATTTCTGTGCTCTGAGTTTCTCATAGCAGTACTTCTGAAGACTGGGGGCCCAGTCTGAAAGAGTTATTGTCTTTCCTGGACAGTACAATCAATAGCAGAATCCTGGACAGTATAATCAACAACAGAATGTTGGCAGCACATGGCAGGGCCAGCCATTTACTAATCAGAACTAGAAGCCCCAACAATACCCACCTACAATCCACACTTGGAAAAACCAGCCTGCCACAAACCCCAACTGGCGAAATCAACCAACTACAAGTTCCAATTGGCCAAATTCACAATACACCACCCCATCTTGGCAAAATTTGAATAATACCTACCCTCCACAATGGCCTAACTTGACTACCCAAAACCCAAATTGGAACCAGAACTGGCAGCGCCCCATGGGGATGAATAACCAACCTATGGGGATGACCTCTCAAACCTAACCTTCATTACAAACTCCACTCCCATTGCCCCAATCACAATTGAGCCCTCAATTACCTGCCCAACCCCACCTGAATCCCAATAACAGGCCATCTCAGCTCGTCCAGATCATGGAAAGTGGAGAAGGGGAAATCAATTTGGTAGGGTGCAATGAACTTTGGTTAAGATAGGGGCACATCATCTCCCCCAAACAAAATGACGTTCCCCAAGAACAGGGGAATGAAAAAAAACCACCAGTAACACCCTCAACTGTGGTAATAACAGAAGAAATCAGGCAAGGAAGGAACACAGTCAAATCATAAGACTCTGATAAGGATGAAATTCCCTCCCCTCCATTCCCCGAAAGACTGATGATAGAAAAACCCACCGTATATCTTGACTTCGACATTATAGGGGAACTCAGGAATTTATACATCAAAATTCCACTCCTACAAGCCCTGCAAGACATATCGATCTATGCAAATACAATCAAGTAGCTATGTGGGAGGAAGCCCGTCAGAAAAATCAAAAATTCATCATCAACAGTGCATGTAGTGGGAGCCTTATCTGATCTAATTTTGGGTCGAGAAACACCAGTTAAATATGCAGATCCAGGGAACCCCATAGTAACAGTGCAGATTCAGGGTTGTTCCTTTCCAAATACCCTATTTGATTTGGGGGCGGCCATCAATATTCTAACTATGGAAACCTGCAATGCCCTGGGTCTTCACTCTTTCTACCCAACCCTGATTATGTTTCAATTGGCCGATCGATCAATTGTCAAACCACTCGGCACAGTACATGATATAGCCATTTCAATTGATTCTTGGGAATATCCTGCATATTTTCTCATCATCAACCCAAAAAGTGGACTTGAAGGGCATCCATTGATATTGGGTAGACCATGGCTCGCGACAGCTGATGCGTACATAGGCTATCGATCAGGTATAATGAGAATTTCTAGAGGAGGGGTTACAAGGAATCTCATCTTATATCCTCCAGCCAAACCTAGCCCAACGATTGTACACCCGCAATTTCCACCACCACAATATCCTGAGAAGGATCTGTGTGCCCCACTAATGATGGAAGAACCCCTCAAGCACAAAAATCAGCTAGAAGATGATGTAATTAGCGGATTTATTAACAATCCAACCACCGTAAGTAACCCAACATGTCAGATCCTCCAAGTTGTTCTAGACTATGAAGCACAGGGAGACCCGCTGGAAGACTTAATGGAACAAAAAATTCTGACTACTGCTAATCACAACAAAAAATATGTTGAGATCACACCAGGGAAGTCTCTGAACATTAATGCCAACCTAGAAGAGAAACAACAACAAAAGCTAATCCAAACTCTCTCTAAATACCAGCAAGATTTTTCCTGGGAGTACTCTGATATGAAAGGTATTGATCCACAACTCTGCACACACCACATTTATATTAAGAAAGACTCCCGACCTATCTGACAACCGCAAAGAAGCCTGAACCCCCACCTCAGATATATTGTTAAAGAAGAGTTACAAAAGCTATTGGATGCAGATTTTATATACCCTATCTTAGATAGTCGATGGGTTTCCCCATTAGTCATCCTTCCAAAGAAAAACGGGAAGTGGCGAATCTGCGTTGATTACAGGGATCTAAACAAACATTTCATCGATCAGGTCCTGGATACCTTGGCAGGGAAGAAATTCTTCTCTTTCCTAGACGGTTTCAGTAGCTACAATCAGATCCAAATTACCCCAGAAGATCGGGATAAGATGACATTCACATGTCCCTGGGGTACCTTTGCCTACAAAGTATTTCCCTTTGGACTCTATAACACTCCAGCTACATTCCAAAGGGCCATTCTGAGCATATTCAATGATCTGATTAGTGAAGGGCTCGAAGTCTACATGGATGATTTTACTACGTATGGCGATGACTTTGATCAAGCCTTGACTAATCTGGAGAAGGTATTAGAACGGTGCATCGCTACTAGGCTATGCTTAAGCCATGAAAAATGTCACATGATGATGACAAAAGGTGTGGTATTAGGGAATGACATTTCTGCAGATGGAATTAGAGTAGATCCAGCAAAAATTGAGGTAATTCTTAATCTACCTACTCCACACACACAAACTAAGGTACGTAGTTTTCTTGGTTTTTCCGGATACTATCGCAGATTTATGCCAAATTTTTCAAAAACCGTTGTGCATTTACATGCTTTGACAAGAAATGTAGAATTCCATTGGTCTGATAAATGCGATGTGGCTTTTGCAGGACTCAAGAAACTGATCTCAACAGTGCTAGTGTTGAGAGGACCTAATTGGAAAATACCATTTCAAATTTCCACCGATGCCTCAGACATTGCCATAGGCGTTGTTCTGGGACAGGAAGAAGAAAAGAAACCCTACGCCATTTATTTTATTAGCAAGAATCTAACTCCAGCCGAACTTAATTATACAGTAATAGAGAAAGAGTTCTTAGTTTTTATACATGCCATCAATAAATTTTGTCATTATATAACAGGCTATCCAGTTATCTTGTATACTGATCATTCTTCCATTATATATCTAGTTAATAAACTAATTGGTAATGGATGGGTCACTCGATGGTTGTTTTTATTGCAGGAATTTGATATTACCATCAAATATCAACCTAGGAGAGAAAATCTTGTCGCAGACTTCCTGTCTCGATTCCCAAAAATAGACGATTCATTAACAACTAAGGATCAATTCCCAGATGTGCATCTGTTTGTCATCGACACAAAACCACCTTGGTACGCTGATGTAGCAAACTATCTAGCAACGGAAATATCACCAACACATTTATCATCCAGGGAAAGCCGACTGATTGGTGAGCGTAGCGCACGATTCACTTGGATCAGTGGATATCTTTTCCACACAGGAGCTAATCTCCAGATCCGGCGATGCATACGAGAGGACAAAATCTATGACATACTGAAAGCAGGACATGATGAGCCCTATGGGGGGCATTTTGCGGACTGCAGGACTAGACACAAAATCTTACATATGGGCTATTACTGGTCCTCAATATTCACAGATGACAAGAAATACGTCCAGACATGTGACAGCTGTCAGCGGATGGGGAAACCAGGTCAGGCTGATGAAATGCCCTTGAAAACACAACTATTTGTAGAACCATTTGAAAGATGGGCGCTAGACTTCATCGGCCCCTTTAATCCAAACTCAAATCAAAATGCTTATATTCTCGTTGCAACGCATGACATGACCAAATGGGTAGAGGCGGAGGCTTTACCAAATGCAACAGAAGAAGTAGTCATCAAATTCATTTTCAAATTGTTTGTATGGTATGGACTACCCAGAGAAATAATTACTGATGGAGGGTGACAATACAGGCCATAGAATCACAACCACCCTGGCCAGCTATCACATCAAGCACAGAGTTACTTCTCCATACCACCCACAAGAAAATGGGTAGGTATAAAGCACCAATAAGGTCCTAGAGGTAATTCTGACGAAGACTATCTCAACAAACTGACAGAATTGGGCTATTGAGCTCCCAAATGATTTATGGGATTATCGTACAACCTGGCGTAACACCACTGACTACTCTCCTTACCATCTAGTCTATGTTTAAGAACCCATCTTCCCAATAGAATTCGAGATCAAGACCCTAAGAATGGCCCAGGAAATTAGACTAAATCTTACAGAAGAATATAAACAACACCTTCAACAACTCAACGAATTGGATGAATCACACTTGTCTATTGTGGAGTGCACAGTTGTTATCTAGCAACAGAGACCAACTTGGCACAATAAGCATATCAAGAAGAAATCATTCAAGAAAGGCGATTGGGAAATCCTCTATGATTCTAGATTTCAGAACTTTCCTGGGAAATTACAGACACGATGGCTAGGGCCGTATGAAATTAATGAAGTCCATGATAATGGCACGATTACTTTGAGCACCATTGATGGGTCTGGATCACCCTTTCTGGTCAATGGACACCGGCTGCGACTTTACAACCATCCACCTTCAAAAGATTCTTTCTATCAAGAAGTAAGTAAAGACCCTACAGTGAAGATTTTGGCTGGATGGGAAGGTAACCCAGCCACCCCAACTCCATAAATGATGCATTTTGTTTATATTGTACATTATGTACATAGTTTTTTTCGTTTTCTTTATAAAAAGTCATCTAGGAAACAAGAATCAGGACAGATAATTACAATTAGCACCTTTTTTTGTTCCATACTCTCATTTTCTTTCATCATACAGACTCTGTCTGTTACATGTTCATGACGATGTTGTTCCTTTCTCGTGCACCTAATGTTCCCTTATGAATGGAACAATTGTTGTTCCTTTCTTGCGCGCCTACTATTCCTTTTTGAATGGAACAAATGTTGTTCCCTTTCTCACGCGCCTGTTATTCCTTTTTGAATGGAACAACTGTTGTTCCTTTCTCGTGCACCTGTTGTTCCTTTTTGAATGGAACAACTGTTGTTCCTTTCTCGCGTGCATGTTGTTCCTTTTTTAATGGAACAACTGTTGTTCCTTTCTCACACGCCTACTATTCCTTTTTTAATGGAACAACTGTTGTTCCCTTTTTTCACGCGTCCGTTGTTACCTTTTTGAATGGAACAACTGTTGTTCCCTTTTTCGCACGCCCGTTGTTTCCTTTTTGAATGGAACAAATGTTGTTCCCTTTTTCACACGCCCGTCGTTTCCTTTTTTTGAACGGAACAAATTTTGTTCCCTTTTTGGCACCTGCTATTTCTTTTATGAACAGAACAACTATTGTTCCTTTTTGCGCGATTGTAGTCACCAAACACTAGCCATTCCTTCAGAAGTGTGGCTTTCATCAATTAATTTTCACCAGCACTGTTTCTAATCGTCATTACAACGATCTGTCATTTATTTTGTGGATGGTCCCTCACACCTTAACAAAAAAAAAAAATTGTGGAATAATCCCTCTGAAATATCTTAAACCTTATTCATAATCAATCACCACCATAAGTTGTTTCTTTCCCTTACATATACAAATATAACTGAATGATATTTTTCTTCTATATTATAAGGAATCTTCAACACACTTTTACTTGGTATATTTACACTTCCTTATACCATCCCTTACTCTTAAGGAGTAGATGAGCCTCCCTTAAAAAAATAAAATTAAAAATAATAATAATAATAAATATACATACATATATATATATATACAATAAAATTTTCCCATAAAGAACAGGGGGTCTCATCACAAGCCAACCTACCACGATCATAGGATACTAACCTAAGTGACATTCCCATTATGGCTACCACACTAGGGTAATGGCCTTTGACATTTTCTTTTGCCAAAGGACAAGAGGTCTCATCACGAACTGGCTTATTCACTTAAGTTATAATCTAGTGAGTGGCATTATCATCATCTGGTCACCAAACCAGGATAATGGTCCTTTCGGAAAAGGCAATTCAAATATTAAGAGAAAATACAAATAAATAAAAATACACAACAAAAACCTTTTTCATAAAGAATGGGGGGGTCTCATCACAATCCAACCTACCACGATCATAGGATACTAACCTAAGTGACATTCCCACTATGGCTACCACACTAGGGCAATGGCCTTTGACATATTCTTTTGTCAAAGGACAAGAGGTCTCATCATGAGCTGGCTTGTTCACTTAAGTTATAATCTAGTGAGTGGCATTATCATCATATGGCTACCAAACTAGGATAATGGTCTTTTTGAAAAAGATGATTCACATGTGTATTAAGGATACAAACTCATCTAAGGGTTAAAAGGAAACCCTGCCAACCGCAGTGGCTCTACCTATGGTATGGACGATTATCTCAAAATACCAAGTTTTTGTGTGTCTCTAGATATCCTTTACTCTCAAAATAAATAAATAAAAAATGAGGCTATCATATCAGTTATACTCAATCACCAGGAAAAGTAATAATATTATGTTATGTGGATTATTAAAAAAAAATGAACAGATTTAACTTATTTTTGATTGATTTCTCCATAAATTATTTTTTTCACATAGGTGTAATAACATTATAAACTCCACACATCAAATGAATATCGTTTAAATGATTTTTGGTGGCATGTGTCTTTTTGAAAATTATATTTGATTATCTCTATTGATGGCGGCAATGCAAGCATTACCTCTCACCCAAAATAACCACACTCATTGCTTCCACCTACACTAACGGTCGAGGATGACCTCTACATTAATGAGGGGGATGCTCAACACACTTCCTGACTAGCTGTAATGATTGCAATAAATACAAAACCCATCTCTTTATACATTTTTTGTCACTGATATTTTCCATTTCTGGTATCTGCTTCTCCAAAGTTGGTCTAACCAAATTCGTAAATAGGAACAATAGTCGTTCTTTCTTTCTCATAGAAATATGGGTGGAAGAAGTGTGTGTAGAGAGCCAACATTACTTCAATTTACAGAACAAGAAAGATAAATCCTACATCGCCTAGGGTGGACCGAATACTTCAACTTCCTGCAAAAAGATGACACAAATGCCACACTAGAATTCTTTCAAAACCTGCAAGGAGAAATCTCTACGGTGCAGGGTATACGAATACCAGTTACCTCGGAAATCATAACAGAGGTCACAGGCCTCTCTAACACAAGCAATCAATGGACAAGGAAATACATGAAGCTGAGGGAAGTCATGGAATCTTTCACAGAACCGGGGGAAGAACTAGACAAAAAAGGCAAGGGACTTAATCCCAGTACCCTCAGTGAACCGTGGAAGGAATTGGCAGGGATAGTTCAGCGCTACATCACCTACGATGGACGGTACAATGTAATTCGACCATGCCATCTTAAATTGGTGGCAGCCTTGAAGCAACGGTTAGTACTTAACCTTCCTTTCTTCCTAGATATTGTATTACATGAAGTCACTTTAAGAACAAAAAAGTCCAAAGATCATGTTACTGTTATTAGCCACCGCAAACTAGTTAAATTGATAGTGGATAAAGCACTGAGTCAAACTCAGTTGACTTGGGAAACTTTGATTGAGGGCAATAGACCTCCACAATTGGAGCAGGCGACCACCACCCAAAGGGAAATTTCACCACCTTGGACTGAATTTGAACTAGAACTTGCCCAAACCATTGAGGGAAATATTTCACCACCTCAGATTGAAGTTGAACCAAAACCTGCCTGAACCATTGAGGGCAATATTTCACCACCTCAGATTGAAGTTGAACCAGAACCTGCCCAAACTATTGAGGGAAATATTTCCCCACCTCAGATTGAAGTTGAACCAGAACCTGCCCAAACTATTAAGGGAAATATTTCACCACCTCATACTGAAATTGAAGCAGAACCTGCTCAAATCATTGAGGCTAGTAGACCTCCACAATTGGAGCAGGCAACTACCACCCAAAGAGAAACTCCATTGCCCCAAACTAAAGTTGAAGCAGACCCTCCTCAAATTACTGAGGCCCATACCTCACAGACACAGGTAGTAAAAAAAAGAAATAAGAGAACAATGGTTTCTCTTAGATCCCCCCCTAGGACAAGGAAGAGAAGAAAACAAATCCAGGAAACCACTAAAGCAGTTCAGGATGCAACAGAGCACCTTGAATAACTTCAGAATGTCATGGAACAACCTTCATAGGAAAATGTTCAATATATTGACCAAACAGGGAAGACAACACAAAAGGATAATCAGGGAAACACCCAACTTGCATCAAAGCACCTGACAAAACACTTTTTTAAGAGTTATGAGATAGAAATGGCTCATGTTTTGGGGAACTTAGGAACCTCAACTAATAGAGATGAACATAATCTGGAAAAAGAACCAGAACCAAGCTCCTCTTCAAAATTTGTTGAAGACTTTCCTGACACTAAAATGTCCTTTCCAGATGACACAACACAGGAGGAATTTATTTTTGAAGAAAGAAACACCCTTGAACAAACATAACACTTGGAAGAAACAGAGGGACAACCCTCTGATGGCCGAAATGAAAAATATCTCAAGATTCCCCATAGACAGAAATCAACCAAAAGTCAGAAACAAATTAGGAAATTAAAGAAAGAAAACAAATTGTTGAAGAAGAAGGCTAAGAGGGTTGTAAGATTAAAGCAGAAAGTGGGGAAGCTCAAGGAGATTATCAAGGAATTGAGGAAACAGTTGGAACTAGAAGACAAGCTCCACAGGAGAAAGAAAAACAAAAAGGGCAGAATGCAAGGAAGAAACCCTCTTCCTAAGAAAGAAGCTAGTACAACTTCTATAGGAGTACAGACTGACCCCGAGGAATTAATAGTAGAGGAAGTAGCATCCCAGGATGAAGATGTAATTCCTGTAGAAACACAAGAGATGGTTGATACTGAGATACAGACAGATACTCTGGTGTTAGAGGAAACAACTCAACTTTTTGAGAAAAATGCTACTATTAGGAGACTAGAGGAAGAACTACTACAGTCACAACAAACCCTGACTCAAAACATAGGAGAATTACTGACGATAACAGGGCAATTTTAGGAACATAGTACTATCATGAATAGACTAGAGGCAGAGCTTGCACAGACTCATCAAACATTAATTTGCTCCCGAGCAGAAATGAATGAATATCAAACATCCCAGTCTCGGGCACAGGGTAGCTAAAAGAATAATTGGAACAAGCCCATCAAGCATTGATTCGGTCCATGGAAGAGATGAGTGCTATGGAAGAATACCAAGCATCTCAATCTCAGGCACAGAGTGTCATCATCGATAGACTAAAAATAGAACTTACACAAGCGCAACAAGCATTGGTCCAACACCAACATGAAATGGTAACGAGGAATGAATATCAAAGGGTTGTTAAAGAATTGAAAGATATGACAACAATAGAGGGTGAAACTTATGCTACGCTTACCAGAGCCCAAGAGAAGACCAAAAAGATGCAAACCCAATTCGAAGAAGCTTTGGAGAAAATCAAACACATATGTGATGTCTATTTTGATTCCATCAATTGTAGAGCCCCTGCCACTAATTATGTTTTATTCTTGCTGGAACAATATCTATTGTTGACAGTAAAGGCCATCAGAGCAGGTAAACCCATTTTATTTGCCATTGTTCCAGAGATTATTTCATGTTTCAGAGATCGGGAAGAGAAGGTACAATACCTTCTGTGTGAATTATATTTCCATAATCTCATTTTGGATGAAGTTAGAGGAGACAACCCTGGCCTCTTCATAGGGGATATACAATTCCAGGCATTTCTATCCTTTACTAGGAACCAGGTCAGATGGGGTAAGGCTCACAAAATGTTCATAAATAGAGAAAATGGTTTAAATCTTTGGATTAGAGGAGAGCCTCCAAAATCCTTCCCAGCCATCATGCGACACCAGACCTTCATGAAAAGACCAGGAATTGTGAACTCATTGGCTCCTATCCATTTACATGTCATCTGTTCAGGTATTACATATTTTAAAGAATTCAAGGAAGAAGCCCTTGTTGCTTCCAAGCTAAGATGGGATGAATCCACCGACGAAGTTAAAAGTAGAGAGCCCTTTGGATATAGAAATTTATTTGCAGCAACCTTCAAAGTAGAAATATATGATAGACTACTCCAGGAGGAAGGACCTGCTTGGATGGGATGTAGGTATAACCCCCCTCTCCTTCGGTTTCCTCCAGAATTTTACCAGAGGGATTTTCAAATTAATAAAAAGAGACAGGAAGCTGCTTTTGACGAAATCAAAAGAAGCCATGGTTTCGGGAGACCGGGTGAACCAACTTTTCCTCCCTACAGTATAATTGGTTTACATGAAAGACTCTAGATTACATGAGGACATGTAAGAAGGTAAGCTAGGGGTATGTTGGGTTACAAAAAAGGTATAAATATCTTCCTTTTTCCCACAGTTTATGATATGA
The DNA here is from genome assembly GCA_009831015.1 of Picea engelmannii. Classification (NCBI taxonomy): domain Eukaryota; kingdom Viridiplantae; phylum Streptophyta; class Pinopsida; order Pinales; family Pinaceae; genus Picea; species Picea engelmannii. The sequence goes on along the minus strand of ML799741.1, from coordinate 174,770 downwards.
TTTTGATTGATTCTTTAGATAGTTAGGGATAGATAGGAAACAATATGATTAATATGTCTCTTAGGGTTGTTATTAAAGTTTTATTAAATAGATTCTAATTTACGAATGGAATGGTTCGATTTTGTTACAGAATTGGATAAATAACTGCCAAAGATAACCAAAGAGATTTTAGCTATGTGCAAGCTATTGAAGGTTGAAGACTTTTTAGGCGCAAAGCAGTTTGAGGATAATACATTTGCTATATTGTAATTTTATAATAGTAAAGCAATCCTGAGGATCTTTCGATCCTCGGGATAGGTTGATTTACCCAACTATTGTAATATATAAGAGGATAATAGATCCAGAAAAACATAAGAAAAAATGCATTCAAGTAATTAGATTCAGAATTGTTTTGCACAACAGTTTTTGTAAATGTTTTACCAGCCATGGAATCAATGAAAGTTTTGAGTGTTTTTATCATTTTTGTGCTCTGAGTTTCTCGTAGCAGTACTTGTGAAGACCGAGGGACCAATTTGAAGGATCTACTGTCTCGTTCTGTAACTGTATCAGTTTGAAGCTTGATTTCCATTTTGTGATTCAAATCTCTTTTACAAACAACCAGTGATAAATGCATAAGTGTGTTAATGATTTTATGATTGTTTGCATATAGAAGATAGACATTTCAATTATTTATTAATGATTGTTGTTATGATTTCCATTTCTGAAGTTATTTGCTTGACAGTTCCTCACATTTTCATCCGCGTTGTTCCTTTTCCTTAGATTTACGATTGTTATTCCTTTCAAGTTACAATAGTCGTTCCTTTCGGTTAAAGTTACAATATTTGTTCCTTTCGGCAAAGTTACATTAGTTTTCCCTTTCTATTAGATTATAATTGTTGTTTCTTTTCGCAGATAGAGTAATTTTTCATTTCCTTTCCAGTAATTAAAATTCATAATTGATAGTTAATTTTGCAAGTCCTTAGTTAGATTTAATTATTGCTTTCTAGTTAAGTGAATTCAATAGATTAATTAGTTCCTTTCCATTTCACAGCATCCTAGTAATCATATTTCAATTCCATTTAGTTCTTATAATCTTTGGTGAACGTTTGAGGAACTCGATTTTTGATAAACTCAGATTTGGTTTAGCTACATGATTTTAGGCTACCTGCATAGACTTTGTTGATATTCTTGAGATAAAATACGAATCTCTAGGTTGATAAATTAATGTTAAACTAAGGTTGTTTTTAAGACATCTTTAGACATCAACAATTTGACAACCCAAATAGAACCTTCAGATAAGGCCATGAAAACCATGACTTTGTTGGGTTATCGAACATATCCCTCATCGAGTCAACTCTTTCCTGAAAAATCTAAGGGCCAAAAACCACATAATCTTCACCATAGTTTTCCCTTCTTGAGCTAGAATATGAGTCCACCAAATAGAGTTTTCATTAAAATAGAGTTTTGATCTTAGTCATTATTCCTTCTGTATTGATTGCTTCCTAAGATTTCAAGATGACCTTGTGTGTTTATCAAACAAATCCTTGGTCAAGTTAATTGTTTTCCTAAAAAATCTAAGGGTCGAAAACTAGAGATTCTCGAGTAGAGATTTCCCTTCTTAAGCCAAAATTATAGTCCACCAAATGGAGAGTTCATTAAAACAAAGCCATTATCTTAGGCATCATTCCATCCAAATTCTCTAGGCCACAAAAGTGCCAAGCCATGATTTTAGGGACTATTACCTCCAAATGGTCTAGGCCACAAAAGAGACTTTGAAAAGAGACTTTGATTTTCTCCAACATTGATGTGATAACAAGGGTTTGAAGGCTAAGCCCTTGACAAGAGGGGATCCCAACAAAATGGAGTATATTAGTAGAACCTTCAAGGCGTCCTTATCTTCCATGCCTCAAATAACCCACTTAGTGTCAATTTTTCATGCAACTAATTTCAGATATGAAAATGTCTTCCAAGTGAACCAAACAGTAAACCCTATCTATTGTCATTGAACAGTTTTACACTGAAATTATGAAAAAAAAATTACAACGACGGAAACATCAAGATAAAAGATAAATCATCCATACACATGAGACACAATTTTTCTGTTCTGTAATTTTATCAAATTCATAAATTTTTTAGAGAAAAATTATCCCTCTCCATAGCTTACAAATTCACCACGTCCAAGGAAAAATCTATCCTCCCAAAATCAACAAAAAAAAAATTAGTCTCTAGTATTGGCTTCCATGGGGTTAAAACCTTTAAAAAACATGTCTTTTATTTTTAATTTAATCTCTAGATCTTGTTTCACTGACCATTAATGATGGGCCTTGGACATAACCACTTGTATCCATCAACAAGCTTATATTTGATAAAGGCCTTAGATCTATTCCAATTCCAACACTGCCATCAACTTTGAGGGCTTAATGACCCAACATAAGGAAGAATATGGAAATAGACCTTTTACCATATTAGGAACAATTTGTCATGGTTGGACAACCCAAAATGACCTTTCATATAATTCCATGAAAACCATGACTTTGTTTGGTTATCAAACATATCCCTCATCGAGTCAATTCTTTCCTGAAAAATCGAAGGGCCAAAAACCGCATAATCTTCACCATAGTTTTCCCTTCTTGAGCCATAATTGGAGTACACCAAATAGTTTGTTCATTAAAATAGAGTTTTGATCTTAGGAACTATTCCTTCCATATTGATTTCTTCCTAATCTTTCAATATGACCTTGTGTGGTTATCAAATAAATCCTTGGTCAAGTTAATAGTTTTCCTAAAAAATATAAGGGTCAAAAACTAGGGATTCTTGAGTAGATCTTTTCGTTCTTGAGCCAAAATTATAGTCCACCAAATGGAGATTTCATTAAAACAAAGCCATTATCTTTGGCATTGTTCCATCCAAATTCTCTAGGCCACAAAATCTCTAACCCATGATTTTGGGGACTATTACCTCCAAATGGTCTAGGCCACAAAAGATCCTTTGATTTTATCCAACATTGATGTGATAACAAGGGTTTGAATGTTAATCCCTTTCCGAGAAGGGATTCCAAAAAAATGGAGTATATTAGTAGAACCTTCAAGGCTTCGTTACCTTCCATGCCTCAAATAACCCACTTAGTGTCAATTTTTCATGCAACTAATTCCAGATCTGAAAATTACTTCCAAGTGAACCAAATAGTAAACCCTAGCTATTGTAATTGAAAAATTTTACACTAAAATTATGACAAAAAATTACAATAGCGGAAACATCAAGATCAAATATAAATCATCCATACACATGATCCACACTTTTTCTTTTCTGTAATTTTATCAAATTCATAAATTTTTGAGAGAAAAATTAGCCCTCTCCATAGATTACAAATTCACCACATCCTGAGCACATGCTTTGCTGCTACCCAATGCACCTGTCTCAGCTCAACCATAAAATAACTCAAGGTGTTAAGAAAAAATAAATATCTAGCCTAGTATTGACCAGATACATCAACAGACTGATTTGTTGTTTGTACATCATGGGATCCACCAAATCTGAATCTAAAGCTCCCAACTTCTTCATATTTGTGGTCATAGGTGTAGTCATGGACTTACAGTCCATCATCCCAAACCTCCTCAGTATCTCAACTATATACTTCCCCTGTTTGAGGAAGATATCACTCGGTTTTTACCACACCTCTAATCCAAGGAAGTAATGAATCAAACCAATGTATTTCATTTTGAACTCTAAGGCGAAATCCTTCTTGCACCTGGAAATGAGATCCTCAACTCCTATGAGGAACAGGTCATCAACATACAACACTAATATAAGAGGATCCTTATCAACCTGTAAGATATAGAAGTTTGGATCCACTTCACTTTTGGTGAATCCCATGCCCTGTAAATACCCATCAATCCTTGAGTACCATGCCCTAGGTGCATGCTTGAGTCCATACAAGGCTTCTTCAATATGAAAACATAAGACTCTCTCCCATGCACTTCAAAACCCTTAGGTTGTTCTATGTACACCTCCTCCTCAATCAAACCATAAAGGAATGTTGTCTTCACATCCATCTGATGTATCTTCCACCCCATGATAGAAGAAAGAGAAATAAAATCCTTGCTAGAAGTATACCTGGAAAATGGAGAAAAATTGTCCTCGTAGTTCACTCCCTCTTTCTGGGAGAACCCTCTTGCCACAAATATTGACTTACACTTCTTGATGCTACCATCTATAGATCCACTTGGAAGTGACCACAAACTTCCCTTTTGGTCTCAAATCTATGTCCCACACATCATTCTTCATGATGGACTGATACTCCTCCATCATGGCATCCTTCCACACCTGTTGGCTTGTTGCCTCCTCAAAACTGAAAGGATTAGAATCAATGATGTTACTCATAAGTGCAACATAGATGGAAAATCTCTGTGGAGGCCTGCTCTCCTTGAAGGTTCCCCTAGGAGCCATATGCCCCTTCGCATCTCTCAAATTATCTCGAATCCATATAGGCCTCATTTCCCCATCACTAGGAGGATCTACTAGATCCACTAAATTCTCTCCTCAACTTTTGTAGCCTCTTGCTGTGGTTTCTCGGGACCTCTTGAAAGCCAAATCCTCCTCAAACCTGACATCCCGACTAATCTCAATGTGATTCTATCCTAGAATGTAGATATGGTAGGATTTCAAAGTCTTGTTGCATTCCACAAACATGCCCTTCCTCCTATAAGGTTCTAACTTCATCCTCTTCTCTTTAGGAACATAGATGTAAATTGGACTACCAAAGATCCTCAAATGCCATATCTCTAGTTTCACTCTTATGAATTCCTCCTCGGAAGTATTTTCCTCTAATATGCTATGAGGACTCTTGTTCTAAACATAGAATGTCGTGTTACATGCCTTTTCCCAAAGCATCATGGGTAGATCATGGTCACGCAAAATTTCCTTAGAAGCCTCAACTATGGTTTGATTCTTCCTCTCTACAACCCCATTCCATTATGCATTGAAAGGCATTGTGAAATCACTCTTAATCTCTGCATCTTGTAGAAATTCATGAACTCATTAGAGGTATACTCGACCTCATTATTTAACCTCAATACCTTGATCTTATTCCCTATCTAATTCTCCACCAGATCCCTGAACTCCCTGATTCGATTGAAGACTTCATCCTTGGTCTTAATGAAGAAGATCCATGTCCTCCTGGAATAATAATCAATGAAGGTCACATAGTATTGGTAACCACTCGAATATGGAACTAACATTGGTCCACATACATTTGAATGTACTAGGTCCAAGATATCCTTGGACCTATTATCACTTCTTGGAAAAGCAACGTTGGCATTCTTGCCAAGTTCACAACCCCTACATACTCCTTGGTGCTCTACTCCAAACTCTAGAAGACCTATAACCATATTCCTCAATACTGGAAAAGCCCTATAATGAAAATTTTCCAATATCATGTGTCAAAGCTCGCACAGACTATCACTTTCATGTACCAAGGCCTATGTTGGTTGTCCAATCAACCTATAAAGGCTACCATCACAAGCGCCAATGACTTATGTTGAGTCAAGGCTCGATGGTTTCGGCTAAGAAAGAACATATTCATCTATGAATTCCATTGCATACCATTTATCCTCTATGACATAAATAGAAAGTAGGTTCTTTTGTAGCCCTGATACATACAACATGTCACTTATCCTAGGAGGATTCCTAGACTTCAACTGAAACGAAGTTGTCCCAACTCCCTTGAATGCATACTTGGTATTATCACCAAGCTCCACTTGCAATCATGAGTTCTCCTCTGACAAACTGGTGAGTGAATCTTGTGATTCTATCATATGGCAAGAGGCTCCACTATCCACCAACCAAGTCCCCATGGTGCTCACCAATATAACCTACCTAGAAAAAAAACAAAAGTCTGCAACACAAATTTGCAACTGCAAGTGTGTCTCAAGAGATGACTCATGTTGATGTTAGTGGTAGCATCAGAAAGGTATTTCCGCACAGGTCAATGTGTTCAGACATATGGAAATCGTCCAAATCATTCTACTCTTGAATTTATTTTAATTAAAGGAATTATTAAATTAAATTGTTTTTATTAATTAATTGTATAATTAGTTAATTGAGTTATTTAACACATGCTAAAAGTACTTAGCATGCAACATGTAATCTAAATCTCAAGCTAGTGTGAGAAGTAATCTCAATCGTAGATCAATTTTGAGATTAGAAATGGATTATAACTCATGATTATAAAGAAAGGATAGGAAAAGGAGGAAGACACATTCATACAGATAACAAAGGAGGGCCTTTGCTAGTGTGGAGTCTCCAATGTCACACGCGGGAGTAGAGAAGGACCTCTGCTTGAGTGCTTGGATCATGAAGGACGATGATTCAAGAGACCAAGGATTACAATTGACATGGGTTATGTTGAGAGAGTTGACACCTAGAGTATTAGATCACAAAGGACTGTGATTAAAGATCTTGGATAAGTGAAGGACTTTCATCTAGAGATAATATAGGTCAAGGAGAAGAGAGAACAGAGGCATACACAAGTGGGGTTCGGTCGAAGGAAACCACAGGAGTGTGTTGGATCGTACAAATATTTTCATACAAGTTTTCTACACACATCCGTGGGTCACAATGGAGACAATCGTGGATATCAGCGGATCACATAAGGGAAATTCAAGAATGTCTGTGGGTCATAAAAGGGCAAGTATTTCTCTACAAGTGTGAAAAATTGGTCATACAATAGGTCAAACCTTTCCAGGTTAGTATGCAGTTGTATTTATCTCAGTGGGCCATTATCCCTATTATGGGAGCCCTAATTTTAGCATAACAAAATCATTCTTAGCAATAGTTTCCCCTCCGTTGTTTTTCCAGAGGTATCTACCCAAAGTACTGGTGTTCATGTGTGCTTGATTTGGTTTCCTAGTTTATGCTTCCACTACATGTTATAGAGTTGAATATTTCAGTAGTGTATTATTGTCTTGTGAGCTGCTAATTTGATTTTGGTAAGGAAATCACTAGATAAAAAATTACCTAGGTGTTGGAGTAAGAATTTCAACATGGTATCATAGCATACCTAGGGTTGAAATAAAATTCAACATGGTATCAGAGAAAGGTTTCTTTGGGAGGAAACCAAGTGCACATAGTATTGACAGATCTATGATATCTGAGTGACCACAATAGGGATCAAGTTTAGATATATGGTTACAAGATAAGATCTATGAGATCAGGAGTGTTGAGGTGGGTGCTTGAAGGACTAAGCACAGATCCACTATCTTTTGTAGTGGATCATATATATTTGCAAGAGATCTTAGCATATCTTTAAAATAATAGACATAAATCAAAGGACTGATCTTTGGGTACATGAAAATAAAGAGTTAGTTTTAGTAGGGTGGTTTGCTAAGCAATGGCAAGAGTCCATGTAGTCATCAAGGAGATCTCAGATTGTAGATTTTTTAGGAACTATGAGGGCTGCCCAACAGGCCTGTCTTTGACCTCAACATTGGGCTCTAAGTTTAGTCAACCAAATCTATCCTTGTTGTTGTTTTAGGACATCAAACAGGTATGCTCAAATCTGCTAGAAAATATTCCCTCAAACTGATGGATATATGTTCTTTTAAGGTGCCATTGCAAGTAGTTTCAGTAGGGTGGTTTGTTGAGCAATGGCAGGAGGTCATGCAGTCAGTAAGGAGATATCATATTATAGAGTTTTGAGGAACTATGAGGGTTGCCCAAAAGGCCTGTCTTTGATCTCAACATTGGGCTCTAAGTTTAGTCAACCAAATGTGTCCTTGTTGTTTCTTTCAAATAGGTTTGTTCATATCTGCCAAGAAATTTTCCCTCAAACTAATGGATATATGTTATTTTAAGGTGTCATTGCAAGTAGTTTTAGTAACCAAATGTTAGTACATGAAAACCTCAAAACATATAAAAATCCTCTAGGATCTTAACAAGCTCCTACTACTAATCTAAACTCTAAGAATGCATGAAATTTGGACACAAGTATTTTTGGTCAACATGACCCTAGATAACCCCCCTGGGGAAAACCAGTTTAGAGATAGATGAATATATAAGATCTCAAAGAAACATTTACAACAAGGAAAACATATAAAAGTGAACCTAGTACAATATCAAACACACTTGGATTCTTTGGAGTCCCTTGAATATGTGCCTGCTAGCCCTTTGAAAGGCACCCTTTGCATTGGTGTTCCCTTCTTCTCTTGCTAATCCTTTAGCCCTCTTCCTTGCCTCTTGCATTTTCCTTTTCCTTTGACTTGAACCTTGACCTTTGAATTTGCCTTAGCCCTTGGTATTTCACCCTTTACACATGTGTGCATCCCTCCTTGGCTTAGTGTGCACTATGCTCTAGTGCATCCCTCCTCTAGAAAAAAATCCACACAAGTGTGTACCCTCACTTACCCTTGCACCCTCCATGCTCTAGAGTGTGCCTCTCCTCTAGTAAGTGAGACTCCTCCTCAAGGTTCTCCCTCTAACAATATTTGTTAGACAGTTGGCTTAGGTCGATGGACAGTTGGTATGGATTGTTGATGTCAACCATTGGAGAGTGATATTGTAGATTTATTTTAACCCTTAGTGATTGATGTCAACCCTTGGAGAAAGTCCGGTAGCAAATTCCAGTAGCACAAAGGTTTGGGTAATGGACCCAAGGTTGTTTCATGTATAATGTTATGATTTTTAGTATATTTGAAGGTAATACTATTATATATATATATATATATATATATATAGTACATGTCATTCCATTTCCAGTGGTATGTGGAACGTCACATAACTCCTCATGGTTAGAGAGTTATGGCCATGAGAATTTGGAGAACCCAGGTTTGGGAAATGGACCCAAGTTTGTTTGATGGATAATAGTATGAGTTTTGATATATTTGCAGGTAATAATATTCTATATGTATAGTACATTTCATTCCATTTCCAGTGGTATATGGAACATCACATAATTCCTAACGGTTAGAGAGTTATGGCCATGTGAAGTTGGAGAACCCTCATGAGTCATCTATAAGCCCCAAAAGATCAAGTAGTCAAAGTGATTTAAGAGATTTTAGAAGGTAAATAATAAAGTGAAGTGATGAGTGTACTATCATTAAAATTGAATACAAAAGAAACTATTTAAATAATAAATTTAATGGAGAAATCACTAAGTTGACAAGTGGTTAGAATTGGGTTAACCCTAAAATAAGGAAAGTGGTTTAAGATGGTTAGAAGGTAACCCCTTGAGGTAAATTGAAGTGATGAGTGTACTATAAGTCACATTGGATACAAAATAAATTATTTAAATAATAAAGTTAATGGGTAAATTACTAATTGGACAAGTGGTTAGAAGTTGGTTAACCCTAAAACAAGGAAAGTGGGTTAAGATGGTTAAAAGGTAACCCCTTGAGGAAGCTACATGAAAGTATAAATAAGAGACAAGGCTCTCTCATTTTATATCACACTTGATCATATTGAATATCTACAGTTTCCTGAGGTAACCAAAGGATATCTAAGCCGAATTTCAGAGAGAAGGTGAAGTAAAGAAGGCCGAAATTCAAGGGAGGATAAATTATTTTGATGATGCTTTCTAAGGTATGTTATTTACAGGTCATCTCACCATTTTCGCAATAAATTTTTTTCTAGAATGATTCAAACTGTGAAATTGATAGCCCATTGAGAAAACATATCCAAGTAGTTGTGGTAATAATTTTATCTTCTGGGTCATTGTATTTTTGGAGTTACACTCCGTGGAAAATAGGGTTTGTGGCTAGTCCTGAAACTAGTCTAAAACATGTGTTTCGGGTAAAAATGTCATAAATTCTTCATAACAGATCCAAATTCAGTAAGACCAAATGTTTTGGTTATAGTACAGTCTTTATTATTCTTTGTAAAACTTTCATATCCATACAACAAATATTTCGTTCGGGGCACGGTCTACAAGTTCTCTCTCTAGAATAAGCCAAAATTCAACAAGGTATGCCATTTTTGCTATAACTCACTTTATGAGAGGTTTCAAGTAGTGATACCTGGAGGAATTGCAGAAAACATATTGAAGAACACTATGTACTATTTTCATATCTTTATTCATTACATGTACATAGTTATGATTATTTCAAGTTAGGGTTTTTGACTAATCCAAAACTAGTCATGTGAGACTAGAGTAAAGTTTGAAGAAAATGCTAGTCTCTTGTTGTTAAATTTAAGGAAGGTTTCCATGTATGTGATCATATACACCAGGTCTATTACAGAGTTAAAAATCATATTTGTATGATGAAATTGATGAGGGATTTTGGTTGAGGTACATGTTGGGTACATGGTTGAGACAAGTAGTTGATGAGTTGGCACATACATGAGGTGTTTAGTTGATGATGTTGGTACATCTTGATGAGTCATAGTTGATGAGTAGTTGATACATGATCGGTACATACTTGGAACATGGTTGGAAGCACTTGTTAGTGGTATTGTTGACACATGGTTTATGGATGATGTAGCATACTTGTATTGATATATTATTAGAAGCACATATTGATCTTGGTGATGATTATGAGTTGTTGTGTTATGCTTGTTTGATGCACATATTTGAGAGTTGTATTGGTGATTGATCTTGGTGAGTAGATCTAATTTGGTTGATAAGATTGATGAGACAGTTTGTTGTGATAGGTTTTTTGGATAGGTTGTTGTGACATGTTATTTGTAAAGGTTTGGTGCATGGTTGATGCACTTGTTCATGGTACAGGTTGGTGCATGGTTGATGCACTTGTTTATGGTACAGGTTGGTTGGTATAGGTTGGTGCATGGTTGATGCACTTGTTTATGGTATAGGTGTTTTGGTGCAAGTTGATTGGTACACATTTACAACAATATATCTCACAGTGATAGTGTGACAGTGGTTCCATCATTCTACTTCTACGTCAGGGCAGTTGGATGGGGCAAGGACAGGTGGTTGTAGCCACCTTCCAGTTGGAAATGAAGAACATAGGGGGTTGTATCCTCCTTCTGGTTGTAGCCAGAGGATTGGGGAGTTGGAGCTTCCCTTAGGTTCTAACCTGAGAAACTAAGGGGTTGGAGCCTCCTTCTAGTTGTAGCTGGAAAAAAAAGGAAGTTGGTGCTTCCAATGAATTTAATTCTTAAAGACTATAAGAAAAAACATTCTGTGGTTTTCTCCCACTTTGGGTTTCCACGTAAAAAACGGTGTATTGTGTATGTGTATGATTGCTCATTTGTTCATTGTTTATTTACTCTGTGACTATTGGATGATAATGATACATTGATATAACACTTGCATATTGTGGTTAAAAAGGATTCAATTTCTCTATTACTGATTCACCTCCCCCCCAGTAATTCAACAATATTTATGTGCCTCGTCCCTTTGGATGCACCCCTCCACAAGCTTGTGCACCCCCTAGCTCACAAATGCACCCCTACTCAAGCTAGTGACCAATCTCCATCAATGACTCTTCAAGGAACCTTGCACACTCAACAATGGCTTCTCCTCAAACCCTTGACCTCATGTGCCCTCCTCTCCTCAAGAAATGTGTCCAAGTGTTTTTCTTCTCCTCCTCTCCTCACTCAACCCTCTCAAGTGACAAGTGAGCCTCTTCCTTACCCTTTCCCTCCTTTAGCCTCTCCTTGGCCAAACCTAAAAGACCAATGGCCTAGATTCAATCTAGCATTGTCTAATTAATAAGTGAGATTTAATCCCAAAAATATCACTTAGAAAACCCACTTTGTCAAGTTTCCTTAGTTTTATTCATGTCCTTTAATTCACCCACAAAGTGAATTAAATGTCACTTTATGACTTCATTGACATATTTCAATTTTGACTTAAATCTCCTAAGCCAAAGTGAAATTAGAACATAAATGTAAAGTACAAGGGTAATAGTCTCTGCCTTTGTGTTTAGAGACTCACAAACACAAGGGGACCACTTTCCAAGGTACCCAAATCTCAACACAGATAGGTGGAGAAGGACTTCCATCTAGAGATTTGAGCCACATGAGAACTCATAGATAGAGCAAAGAAGGATTTTTTCTCATAGAGATCTTAGCCCAGGGTGAAGAAGAAATTTCACGTAGAGATCTATTCAGTCCAAAGGAGAAGAGAAGTCGACAGGGTAGCAGTAGCACAATTGCAGGTACATGGTCATACAAAAACAACAGAGGTGCTCGGTTCCAGGTATTGGTTGTTTCTCAATCGAAAAAAATTACACACAGAGTGAGATAGAAGATCTCATTGAATTGGGTGGAGAAGGACTTTTGTCCAAGTGTGTAGGGAAAGGTTTGAGGAAAGGAGCACATGGGAAGCAAGGGAGATAGTAGCCAGCAAGATCTAAGGACTCATCTTGAGGTAGGATATTTGTTGCATTGTATTATTCCTTTGGTGGACCATTATCCTAGGAAGGGAGCCCGTGATTTTATTTGAATAAAATCAACTAGAGCTAGAAGCACGAGATCTATTCAACAATTTGATAGAGGATTTAGGGACCCATGTGGAGCTTGGTGATGATTCCAAGTATGCAATGAAGGGAAATGAAATTGTCATGTTATAACTTGAGTCGGGAGCTTCGTTAGAGGCTCAAGATGTGCTTTTTGTGCCAGAACTGAAGAACAACTTGCTCTCAGTTTCAATTTTGAACGACATGGGTTTTGCAGTTACTTTTCAGAAAGAGAAAGTACTCATAGGTTCAAAGGGAGATATCCTTGACACAACAAGGAGCATTGGTTTCATAGAGGGCAGGTTATACAGGTTGCAGGGCCAACATGTAAGAGGATTCAAGGGGATCTTGGATCATGGATTGATACCCGTGACAGAGGACGAGAAGAAGGAGGCTCCAAAGGGTGAGCAACTGAAGGATGAACATAGTTCATAGACTTCTAGTGTGGGGAGAAAACATTCAGAGGGGAAGAGGGAGTTAGCCCCTTCCTGTTCTGTCAGGAGACCAAGTTGGTATGCGATGACATTGATGGATGCTCAAGCGCAAGAATCTTCTAGGATCACATTGAGGGAGAGCAGACATTCGACAAAGGTTTCAAACTTTGTGGCATTGATATGTAGGGTCATCATTTCCGAGACTTCCAATATTCAAGTAGCAACTGACCAACATGGTTGGAGGAATGCCAGTATGCAGGATGATGTGTGTGACTTTGTGATAGAGTCAGAGGCCGAACCAGTTCCAGGTGGCTCTTCAGGAAATACCTTCCTCTCTAAGAGGGAATGTTGATGTTAGTGGTAGCATCAGACATGTATTTCCACACAGGTCTATGTGTGTAGATGTACGGAAATCGTACAAAGCCTTCTACTCTTGAATTTACATTAATTAAATGGCATATTAAAGTAAATTTATTTTATTAATTAATTATGTAATTAGTTAATTGAGTTATTTAATACACATGCTAAAACTAATTAGCATGCAACATGTAATCTAAATCTCAAGTGAGTGTAATAAGTAATATCAACCATAGATCACTTTTGATATTATAAATAGATTATAACTCATGATTATAAAAGCAAGGCTAGGAGAAGGAGGAAGACACATTCACATAGATAACAACGAAGGAACTTTTCTAGTTTGGAGTCTCCAAGGTCACACTCAGGAGTAGACAAGGACCTCTTCTTGAGTGCTTGGATCATGAAGGATGGCGATTCAAGAGGACCAAGGATTACACTTGACAGGAGTTGTGTTGAGATATTTGACACACAAATTATTGGATCACGAAGGACTGTGATTTAATATCTTGGATAGATGAAGAAGGACTTTCATCTATAGATCATACAAGTCAAGGAGAAGAGAGAAGAGAGGCATACATAGGTGGGTTTTAGTCGAAGGAATCCACATGAGTGTGTTGGATCATACATAGATTTCCATACAGGTTTTCCATACACATCCACATGTCACAATGGAGACAGTTGTAGATATTCACAGGTCACAGAAGGAAAAGTCGTGGATTTTCATGGATCACAGAAGGGAAAGTCATTGACTTCTCAAAAATCATGCAAAATTGGTCATACAATAGTTCAAACCTTTCCAGGTTAGTTTTCAGTTGTATTTCTCTAAGTGGGCCACTATCCTTGTTACGAGAGCCTTGATTTTAGCATAAAACCAGTGTTCATGTGTGCTTGATTTAGTTTTCTAGTTTATGCTTTTACTGCATGTTATAGAGTTGAATATTTCAGTAGTGTATTATTGTTTTGTGAGCTGCTAATTTGATTGCAGTAAGAAAATCACTAGACAACAAAGTACCTAGGTGTTGGAGTAAGAATTTCAACATGGTATCAGAGCATACCTAGGGTTGAAAGAAAATTCAACAACTCCTCCTTCTTCAAGACCTTAGCTCTAAAACCATGTCAATTTTTCATGCAACTAATTTCAAATCTGAAAATTACTTCCAAGTGATCCAAACAATAAACCCTCGCTGCTATCAATGAACAATTTTACACTGAAATTATGACAGAAAAATTATAACAGCGGAAACATGAAGATCAAAGATAAATCATCCATACACATGAGACACAATTTTTTTGTTATGTGATTTTATCAAATTCAGAAATTTCTGAGGGAAAAATCAGCCCTTTGCATAGTTTACAAATTCACCATTTATGAGGACAAATTAGTCCTCCCCAAATGAACAAAACAACAAAATCAAACTCAGAAAATTTACCCAAAATAAATCATCCATACACATCAAAGATAAATCCGCTACAGACTTGTTGTACGACCTATCTTTATGGATCACACATGCAACCTTCTCGATTGTACAGACCCTTATGGTCCACACATGTGATCAATACAGTTTGTACCACACGTGCAACTTCTCCTTTTTTGTGGTTGTCTCTCTCTTCCACCCTTGCAACCTTCCTCACCTCACGTATGTGATTTACCTACCAATAACATAAAATAGAAGGTCCCAAAACCCTATGCCAAATTTCCTAGGTGAAAAAATATCCTTGCTGAAATTACCATGCCTCCTAGCACAAGTGTTCACTCACTTATGCTAACTTCATAATGTCAATATAAGATTGTCACAATCTCTCCTATCCTTTTATAGGAGTCTAATGTGAGTTTATAATCCCTAAGCTTACTCTAAGGATCCCTCCACTAAATTCAACATTAAATTCGAATATTTTATTCCTCCTTGTGGGTGTGAATCCCCAACACAAGCCCACAAATCCCATCACCAAACCTATGAAGCCCCAACAGAAATCCAAGGATGTTTTCACCAAAATGAAAGTGTAATATGGTCCCAACGAATATTCTCACATGCCTGACATGATGGACACTATTTGGAATACCTCCCGAAGCTACAAAACATCAACAATTAGCACACAAGTCTTGACTCTGAGTAGTTCAATGATTCCCATCCCTCCCCAATATCTTGTAGTTCAACATGATGCCCAATTGACTTTGTGAAAATATTTTCCCCTAGAATTTTTTACCCAAATAAAACTTCTCTAGGCCTCTAGTATGCACTCATAGAAGGCACCCAACAAGATTAGTAAACATGAGTGGCTTCAAGAAATTTGGTGTGGTTTTGAAAATTGGCAACAAAAGCCAAAGGTCTAGTAATCTAGTTCTCAATCTTCTTCTCAACTCTTTTCACCACCACTCCTAGAGCTCCTTAGGAGAGTCCTGGTAGGAAAACATGATACTCAAGAACTTGAACATCTAGCTTGGGATTAACAAGGACCATCCTTGCCTTACAAATCAATCAAGAAGTTGTTTTTGTGTAGCATCGAGTTTTGGTCCACTAAACATTGAAACCAAATGCAACACAAAACATTTGGAGGAAATCCATAGTTTTGTTGCAAGGGCCTTGATATTCAAGGATGAAAACAAAAGAATCAACAATGAAATGACCATTAACCAATTGGCCATCATCAAGATCAGGGAAAGGAATTCATTTAATTAGCATTTGGCCATCTCGATTGTAAATACAATAGCCTAGTTTCTTGACAACCATTACAAAGAATGCAAGGGAAAGGGAGCATCCTTGGTGGATGGAGTGGAATAAGCCGATTGATTTAGATTTATATCAATTGGTGGAAAGGAATTTAAAATCTTTTGGGAAAAATGTCTCAACTGCTTAATTGAAGGACCAAAGCCTAGAAATTTAAACATGTGTGAGAATGAAAAGGAACTCCACCAATCATATAATTTCTCAAAATCAATTTTGATGAATAGAGCATCTAGTGGTGTCGTGTACCCATCTACCCGAACCAACATAGCACCAAATCTATAAAAATATTCCTTTTCACATGCCATAAATATCCTTGGATCTTCCACCAACTACTTTTCTAGACTCTATGGAATTAATTGTAGGATTAACAAAGAATCTTTGTATTTAATGCATACATTTAAAAATATGCAATATATGAATTTTATCTAGGAATATGCAAATATTGACTATTTATGAAATTGATATCATCTTTAAAAAATTAAAACCACCTTCATAATTCACAAAAATTTTATAGTTCTCATCACAACATATGCAATACACTTGGATTCAATGATGCCTTTTAATATTAAACATAAAAAAGTCATATATACATATTGATTAACAACAACCATATGTAACTTTCCAACTAAACATAACATTCAAATATAACAAACTTATAAAAATTTAAGAATGTACCACCTAGTTGTCGATATCAACTACGACACCACCTTCGAGTTGATATGTGAGGTGGTGAGGGGGGGATTATTCCTACATGTAGTATAACTTAGACACAACCTCATACTATGGTGCCACATGATTTGAGCCAAATAATTGTAGTCGCCAATGAATCTGAGAATCATGTAGCACCCTCTACAGATACTCACTCAATATAAAGAATCTCCCAATATCGACACTCACCCATCTCGACCATTCCACCATTAAATCCATTCGCAACGACACTAAAATTCTAGGACAAAGATTCCAAACAATTTTGGTTAGGGTTATGCTTCGATACTGCAACACTTCAAGAAAATTCTAGGACAAAGATTTCGAACAATTTTGGTTAGGGTTATGCTTCGATACTGCAACATTTCAAGAATTCATCATTGGATCATTTACATGCATATTTGGGCATAAATCAAAGCTCCAAGGGATCAAGAATCAACAAAAGTTGATGTACATAGAGATAATTTTCCTTCTAGGTTGAAGTTCATTACATTGCAATGACATAATTCCAATCACATAATAATATTAAGTTCATATTAGTGCAAACTATGGTTGAAGGCGACGAGAGAAAAAGACAATGGAGAGTGAAAGGAAGAATGCAAAAAATAGAGGTTTGGCTCTTAAATGAAGGTTTGCATGCCAATAATGAGGTCTAAAATCCTCCTAGATGCATGGACACCTTTCAAATATTCAAAAGGGGGAACTTTCAGGTGGCAAGTGAAATGAATTAAGTACACCCATGTCACCCACTTTTCCCCACTCATCCCATCATAACCCCCTCCTGACTCCTCAACAGGTCATATCCATGAGCATTTTTATATCATATTTCATATGGTACATCATTGTTATGACCTTAATATTTAACTTAGAAAATTCCAATGTAAAATGTTCTCTAGTGGGGTCTTTGACTTCGAGAATCAATATGCACCCCACAATAAAATAATAAATATTGTATAAGTTGGATATACAATGTTGGATTTGAAGCATTTTAGATCCAATGGTGTATATCTTGCCTATACAACATTTATTACTCAACTGAGGGGTGCATATTGTTTGCCTTTGGATTCCACTAGGAACCTTTACAAATTTATTTAGAAATATACATCATTGTTATTTTAAAACACAAACTACATGGCTTGTCACCCAAGCAAAAGTGCATATGTGGCACACAATAACATGTCACATGCATATACAACATAGATGATTTTAGGGGCTAAATTTC
>ML799741.1:119560-145607 GCA_009831015.1 Picea engelmannii | reverse complement strand
ACTTTGGTGAGACTTTTTCTCCTATTGCTAAGTTAACTTCTATTAGATTTATTTTATCTATTTTTGTTGCTTTTGATCTTGAAGTGGAACAAATGGATGTGAAGACAACAATCCTACATGGGGATCTAGAAGAAGAAATATACATGAAGCAGCCATAAGACTTTGTAGTGAAGGGAAAGAAAGAGTTGGTATGTAAGCTAATGAAGTCACTATATGGTCCGAAGCAATCACCTAGGATGTGGTACCAAAAGTTTGACACATACATCCTTGGATTTGGATTCGTAAGAAGCAGAGATGATCATTGTGTATATTTCAAGAAGGTTGGTAATCACTTCATTTATGTAGTGTTGTATGTTGATGACATGTTGTTGGTAGGAAATAACATGGATGTTATCAAGGAGGTGAAATCACAACTATCCTCCAAATTTGACATGAAGGATCTCGATGTTGCTAACTTCATTCTGGGAATGGAGATTAAAAGAGATCGTGCAAACATGAAACTCTGATTGAATCAGAGAAAATATGTTGAGACGATATTGCAGAGGTTTAATATGCATGGAATTAAACCGGTCAAGGTTCCTATTCCTATAGGTGTAAAGTTATCTGCAGATCAGTGTCCCAAGACACGGGAAGAAGAAGAGGACATGTCCCATGTTCTGTATGCCAGTGCAGTTGGCAGTTTGATGTATGAAATGGTCTATACTAGACCGGACATTGCACATGCAGTGGGAGTTTTGAGCAGGTATATGTCAAAACCAGGGAAGGAGCATTGGACAACAATAAAGAGTGTCTTCAGGTATCTTTGTGGCACTACCAGTTATGGATTGTGCTACCAAGGAAGACCAGGATTGGACAGAGTGATGGACATACATGGCTTTGTTGATGCAGACTAGGCTAGAGATATGGATCATAGAAGATATACAAGTGGGTATCTGTTTAACGTATTTGAAGGAGAAATCAGTTGGATGAGCAAAAGACAGGCTTTAGTGGCACTCTCAACTACAGAAGCTGAATACATGGCAGCCACTCATGCAAGCACGAAAACAATATGGTTACAAAGATTGTGTTTAGGTATTGGATTGGTACAACAAGCAGTGAGATTAGATTGTGACAGTCAGAGTGAAATATTCCTGGAAAAGAAACCAACTTATCATTTGAAGACAAAGCATATTGATGTTCAGTATCACTTTGTGAGAGACATGGTTGAGGAAAAGAAGGTGTTGTTGGAAAAGGTTGACACTTTAAAGAATGTTGCAGATTCATTGACAAAGTCTGTAAGCACAGAAAAGTTCTCCTAGTGTAGAGTAACAATGGGAATTGTTGCCCTGGATTGTTGACTATGTAATATTGGTACCCCTGGATGCAAAGAAAACAACAAGTGGGAGAATGTTGGGTATGTGTTATATTCTTTGCATGTGTGTGTGTGGGCGCGTCAAATTTGACAACTGCGTCTGACGATCCCTCATAGTAGTGCTCTGGTTGTGTCATGTGCTCCGAGTGCTTTCCTAGGGGGGGTCCCAAGGGGGGAGCAGGTATGCCCCCCCTTGGTTACGCGTAGCATTCGGGGCAACACCCTGAAAAAATTTTTTGGGGCAGATTTTGCTATTTTTAGCGGTTTACTAAAAATAATCCCAATTTTAGGAATTAGGGTTTTGGTATCTACGGAATACCTAAAAAAATTGTATATATTGTATAGTGAATGGTGAAATTCAATATAATGAATATAGGAAAGGTTTTCTCGGTTGATGGTTTCCAGTATAAATCTTTGTGTACTATGTGAATGAGCCATTGATTAAATTCTATTTTTCTTAAGAATCTATATGCATTGCTTTACTTCACAGGTTTAAAACT
Source organism: Picea engelmannii (assembly GCA_009831015.1). Lineage (NCBI taxonomy): Eukaryota > Viridiplantae > Streptophyta > Pinopsida > Pinales > Pinaceae > Picea > Picea engelmannii. Next base: position 143,756 of record ML799741.1, on the reverse strand, counting down.
TACAATTAGAAGCCTCCTTCATTGGACCAAGGGGATGGTAAAACTATCCCAACTAGGTGATCCAGGTGGATATTGGTGGCCACCCACCTATTCCAACTGGCTCAAAACAATCTTATGATAATTTACTATTTTTAGCAGTTTTTCGGTTCCTAAACTTCCAGATCCATTTTGAGGGCCTAAATGATTTTTTTCTGGGATCGAGTGCCTCAATGACAGCTAAAGGCTCTCATTGAGCCCCAAAAATGAATCTCCTTGATGATACCTTTCAAACGAGCTATCGTGCACCCCAAATAGAGATCGTATGCCAAAGTTACGCCCCTGGGAAGTTGATACACCAAACTACCTAAAACAGGGTCCACAAAAATTTTGGCTTTTCATCTTCCGAGGTTAGGGTTTGGGATTTTATTTATTTTAAAAAGGCATTTGGAGCCTCATTGTAACAATCATCTTCTTGCAAATGTGAGTAGCCATCACATCTCTTCTCAGAGATAAGTGTCCACCATTCTATCGAGTCTTTCCATTTGTATTTCTACAATTTTGTACATTTCACTCATTAACAAAAATTGTGTATTACGATATAGCTGTGTTTATTGTTATATATCTACTATATCTCTGTTATATTATTGTATATCCGATATATCTTTGTACATTTCTTTATTATATCTCCACTTTCATTTCGTGCTGAAAATAATCTGGATCAGTGGTATCAAAGCAAAATGCTCTTGATCATTTTTCAATGCATGTCCCCAATGAGGTCTGAGTATAGCAAGTTGGGTCTCGAGCTTGTCTCTCTTAAGGACAATCTATCTTGCATGCCCAAGAAACCCTCCATCATGGAAGAAAATAAAAATGACGGAGAAAAAGATTCTATTAATCTGTTTCTTGAGCAAGCTCTCACGCGACAAAGAGACAAAATGATGGATAATTTTTCCCACATCCTTCAATGCCTATCGATAACAACATACACGTCTTTATCAAGCAGCCAATTTGGAGGCACCTTTCCTTTCAAGGTACAATTTAATTTTGATATTCTCATTTTTGAAGGACAGATAGATTGAGATGCCCTACAAAAACGGTTAAATCTACTAGAAGGTTATTTCTCTATTCACAATTTTTCCGGCAGGGAAAAGATCACCTTCGCACTCCTTAAGGCTCTCCCCCATGTCAAACTTTGGTGGGAAAATTACTAGCAACAAAGTTCCATGGAGGAGTCTGGAATATATGGGGTCGAGCCCACTTGGGATATTTTTGTGGATGAGATCAAGGAACAATATTACCCTGTTGGTAATTATGATGACCAGTACATGAGATGGACCACGTTGTGTCAAGAGAAGGGCCAAGCAGTGCCAGAGTTCACCGATATCTTCCATACCTTGCACACCAAACTGGGTATCAAATATTTTGAGCGACATTTGGTTTTGAAATATAGTGAGGCTCTACAAAGGTACATCCAAATTGAAATGGATTTTATGGACATCTCATCATTGGAAGTTGCTTGTCAATATGAAGTCAAATTCGAGCAGAAATTTAGGCACCAAAACAAATGGGAGTTTGGGTCTACAAATCTGCAACAACCAAAGCACTATAAAGACAACCCTAACAAACAACCTCCCAAAAACTAGTCCAAGCCATAGGAAAAGAAGGGTCAAGGGAGGACAAAGAAGGACACTAGAAAGTGGTCTGATTTCCACAAAATCCCCTGGCACAACACTGATGAATGTCGCTCAAAAAAATCATTGGTGGCTGAGATCAAAGACAAAGATCCAAACCTAAATTCATAATCTGATTCGGAAAATAATGGGAGAAGACATATCATTGATGCAGACCCCATTGCTACTGTCATGACTGCAAAAATTCAACCAGAAGAACCAACAGATCCTGAAGAGGGGGAGCACCTCTCCATTCACAGATGTGGGTGAAGGGGACCCCATTGCATTTCATTGTTAATAGAGGAATATAGAAGAACCTCATCTCAGCAAAGGTCATCAAACAATTTGGATTGTCGACAACACCACACCCACAACCATACAACATCTGATAGCTTTGACAGGGATGAGATCTTTGCGTCAACCAGTAGTGTTAGTTGTCATATGACATACATCCATTCAAGGATGCAGTATTATGTGATGTTTCCCCACTGTATGTCTGTGATGTTCTCGTGGGCCAACCAAATATGTGGAAGCACCATGCTATCTATGAGTCTCGACCCCGTAGTGTCATTATTACTCTAGGGGGTCATCTCTATAGAATACGAGAGGTATTTTCGACTACTGCCCCACCTAAATAGTGTTGCAAGGTAGTATATCATACTACAAAATTTATCTTCTTCATAGTTTGTTCAAAAGGTGAATAGAAGAACACCACTAAAGCCTCAATCCAAGCACCTTCTGTCCAGCAAAAGTAGGTTGACAAGATTGAAGAAAAGCGCAAGGATTCCTTATACACATGATCATCTCATGTATACAAACTTGTTAAAAAGGTACAACCCTTCCAACCACAGGTTCTTGACAACCTTCAACAAGCTAAGCAGCACAACTTCTCTAGCAAGGAAAGCAGATCATCAAGATGTAGATTCAACAAACACTTTTCCCTCTCCCCTAGAAACTCAACACAATGGAGACCATTTCTTCCTAAGGATGGAGTATTGATCCAGGTGGATATCGTTGGCCACTCACCTATTCCAACTGGCTCAAAACAATCTTCTGGCAATTTACTATTTTTAGTAGTTTTTCGATTCCTTAACTTTCGGGGCCATTTTAAGGGCCTAAATGAATTTTTTGGGGGATTGAGAACCTCAATGAAAACTAAAGGCTCTCATTGATACCCAAAATTAATCTCCTCAACTATACCTTTCCAATGCACTATCATGCACCCCAAACTAAGATCGTATGCCAAAGTTACGCCCCCGGGAAGTTGATACACCAAACTACTCAAAACGGTGTCCACAAAACTGTTGGATTTTCATCTTTCAGGGTTAGGGTTTTGTATTTTATTTATGTTAAAAATGCCTTTGGAGCCTCAATGTAACAATATTTTTCTTGCAAATGTGAGTACAGCCATCACATCTCTTCTTAGATATAAGTTGCCACCATTCTAGCGAGTCTTTCACTCTGTATTTCTACAGTTTTGTACATTTCGCTCATTAATAGAAATTGTGTATTGTTGTATCTTTGTGTTTATTTTTATATCTCTGCTATATCTTTGTTATATTATTGTATATCTGATATATCTCTGTACATTTATTTATTATATCTCCGCTTTCATTTCATGCTGAAAATAATCCAGATCACCAGGGTCCTAACCTTACTAGTAAAGGTACCCAACCTGTCTCTTGCCTCTTGGGATCTACTTTGAGTATTTTACATGGAATTATTTGTTGGAAATATTGTTTTCATTTATTTCAAAGGTAGGGGGAGACTAAAATTGTCCAAGATAAAGATTGCAAGATGGATATTGTTGGAAATATTGTTTTTGGATTTTTGATGCTCAATTTGGATACCCTATCTTTGAAGACATTTTTACTTTGAAATCATATCTCAAAAGGGATCATAGGATATATGGTTGAAAGATTTATTATGAGAAATTTTCAACGGTATATGGAACTCCCTATAACTCCATAGGAATGAGGAGATATAAAATATTTTGTCAGGTTGACCCAACCAGAAAGTATAGGTTGGCCCAACCAGTTTTACAATTCGACCCCATTAGCGAACACATAAACACTATAAATACATGATATATGTGTGCATTTGAAGAGAATCCAAGCAAGAAGAGAAAGTACAAGTGCACAAAAGATATTTGAGATGTGCAAGAGAAGTTGGGGAGTATTCTTGGGGTCTAAAAGTGCACAAGAGGAGTTTTCTTAGAGTTTGAAGGGTGTGCTATGAAGGACTAAGATCTATGATGTTGAAAAGTGTGTTTTTTGAGGTTTTAATACTGTAGTATGGAATTATATTTTGGGAATGATGCTATAAGGTTCTCTAGGGCATGAAGGATAAATTTGACTAGGGTGTGAAGCTATGTCTCGAGTATGAAGCAAGGAGAGACACTGAAGCATAAAAGTTAAGGGTATGACGATACTGTGAAATGCATAAAGTATGAAGCATGCAGTTGAAGTCAAAATAAATTTGTGTATGAATATATTATATTGGTTCCTATATGAGTCTTATTGATTTGGTGCTCAACTAAGGATATTGGTTTCTCCATTAGGTTGGTGCCTACACAATATCTTACTGAGTTGGTGCTCAATTGAAGAGATTAGTGTCTCTAATAGGTTGGTGCCTACATAATATCTTGTTGATTTTGTGCTCAACTGAAGAGATTGATGTCTCTAGTAGGTTGGTTCCTACAATATTTGTAACAGTAGGTTAGTGCCTACAGACATTTATAAATATAAGTTTTGTGGTTTTCTCCCACAAGGGTTCCCAAATTAAACTTTGTGTACTATGATTCGAGTTTACATGCATTTACTATTTTAAAGATAATGATTGAATTATGAATTCTCATTTAAAGTAAAAAGTATCTTATATTGTTTCACCGCCCTCTCAATATAAGCATAAGTTCAACATCATGCTTCTTTATGAAAACTTTAGCATCCATACATGTGATTGTTTGATCTTGGATCCCTTCAAAGGATAACTAATAAGTGTGGAGTTATATGAAATACAGTAAAATTACCCTTAGCCACACCACTTTTCCAACAATTTCACCCTTAATATATATGATCAAGATTCTTCTCTACTCCTTCCAGTAAGGTAAAATACTTGTCTCTACACAAGCTCTTTGTTGAAAAAATAATGTGGCAAACAAAAATGATTCTTTCCTTTCCAATGTTAATGTGTCAGATACCTTGTAATTTTCCTCCAACTATTCAATTCTTTTTGGAGATAATTATTGTTGGTTTTCAAATTTGTGACATCATTAATTTTTGTAGACAAATTAGCATTTAATTCATTTATTTTTTCATCTTTCTCAGCAAAGGCTTTATGGATCTCTTGCACTTGAGTTGTTAGAGAATCTACTTGTTCTTGAAGCTCCTTTATATCATTAGAATAAGAATTATCTTCAAGGACTTGAATGGGATAGGGACATAGACAACTAGATTTTAAACTTAAATATTTCAATTTCTATGGTCATAAGATTAGTCTTTAGGGAATTAATTCTTCCATCTTTGCTAGCAGACTTGAGAGTCAAATCCTGGACCTATTTTTGCAATACCTCAATTTGAGATTGCAATTTATTATGTGTCATCTTCAAGAATTCATCCTCACTCATTAAAGAATATTTAATTGCATGAACAACTTGCACCTTTGGTAATTGCATGGATCTAATGTTTTTTCACAATTCTTGGTTCACAACTTCACTTGAGCATCCTCATATTTGAAAACAACTTGTATCTCCTTTACTTTGTCTAGCCATGTTGCTACATGATTGAATTTATTTTGCAAGTCCTTTATCTCTAGCATTTAAAGCTTTGGACTCCAAATATGACAAGGAAAGTATCCTTATCTTTGGATTCCTAACTACTATAAGTCTTTGTCTAAATATATCATTGGTTACTAAGGGTGGTAGGTTCATTTCACTCCATTGTTTCTTGATGGATATTAATAATTGTAGGAAATTGACAAACTGATCTTGATGTTGAAAGGGTTGTATTGTACTGGGGTAGAAACTTGGGGTTGAGAAACTACCATTGTGATCATGGCATTAGTAGTATATAGAGAAGTAAGAGAGGTTGATGATAATCATGGAAACTATGATACTTGGGGATGGGATTGTAGTAGAAGTGGAAGAGAACAAGGGCATCAATTATGTAGTTAAGAAATTGGAATAAGAAGACTCAACACAAGCCATATACATTGATGGTGATTTTGATATCATAGGGATTGAGGAAGCTTAAATAGAGTAAGTGTTAGGAACATTTACAAGGGAATAAGAAGGATATGTGATAGTAGTCTAGGAATAGGAAAGAGAATGGTCATGGATCTGTTTGGGATCCACTTGTGGTTCCTCCTTCATTTTAGTATTCTTTAGGTCTAACTTCTCTTTCTCATCTTCATTGTTTCTTTTCCTATCATTATGATTTTCCTTTTTGTCTTTATCATTGCTCCATCCTTTAGGGTGTTGTCCACAATCACCAACAATAGATCCCCTTTTTTCATAAGTAGCATTGGATGACTTTGGAGGATGGGTAGAACTAAAATGCTTATTTTGGGATTTTTATTAGGTTTTCTAAGTTGATGTATCTTTCTTTGAATTATTCTCAAAAGTATTAACAACATCCTTTTCCATCGATTCTTTTTTAACCTTTTAGTTGATAACAACATATTCATCATGAATTTACTTCAAATAGTTATGTCATTAATTTACATTGAGGCTTTGTCTTAGGGAGATATTTAGAGGATCCACATTGAGGCTTTGTCTTAGAGATATTTAGAGGGTCATGACACCTAACCTTTGTATCCCATTTTTGTAGCCATAATATAACCTCTTCCACATGCCAACTCATTATCATATTTCTTAACAGAAGAAAACTGAGTGTCCCCATGAACGTTTCCTTGAATCTCCTATTCATCATGAATGGAGTGCAAGGACATATCCCCTTTTTATTCATGAACCTAATCACATACGATATTTTTTCATCCATTGGGAGATATCCATACTCTTCCAGTATTTTTCACATATATTTCCTCATTTCCTACCACGCTCCCCTATTATGAGCACTCTATTGATGTGGAGAAAATGTCCCTCTTCAATGTCAAAGGATCTCACCAAGTCAAAACTCTCAAATCAGAAATCCATCCCTTTCATGGTCAATTTTACAACTCATAGTGTTGGATGCTAGATTCATTTTTTGGTTTTCTGATTTTTTTTGGTATTTTTATGTTAATGTCATTGAGATATGAAAATGACAAGTAGAGAATTAAAATAAGTATTTAAAATAATGTTAAGCATAATGAAATGAAGTGTTATGAATCTTCAAAGAACCTAAAATATTTCTAATCTTTAATAGATTCAAAGAGAGTGTATTTATCCAAGAACAATGCAATTCGAATTGATCATTCACACATCTCGTTATTGATTAAGGAAAAAATAATAAGAGCATAAAACTATTATAAACATTCACAATTATGTATACTCACAAATCAACCATGAAAACAAATTAATGGAGACAACATTCACAATAATATACCAAGGTTGTATTATTCTCACCAAAAAGGGAGCTTAGAATTTGAATTCTCCAATCCCCCTTCCAAGATTATTTCTCCAAAAAGAGATCCTTTACATAATTCCATTACATATATTTATATCAAATAAAACATTGAGAGTTACAAATAATGACTCTTCATCTCCCCCCTTGGATTTTCACATACTCCTTGATTTTTGCATCATCCAATTACAAGTGAAAGGATTTGTGGAAAATGGTATTATCATTTATTGATTTTCAAATATAAAATTTATGTCTAAAATTATATAAATGTGTACCACCATTGCACTACAATGGATCAGAAATAGTTTTGTGGTCATGGGGCCTTTTGTGTACTCATGGATGATTTTATTAGTGATGTTAGTGTTATCATTGTTGATGTTTTGGTAGTTGCGGGAGGTATTAACCTCCATGGGTAAAACTTTGACTAGAATATAATATTCCATAAGCAAGAGACAACCTAAACAGATGTGTGAAAACCTTGGGAGACAAGTCGACTCAGCAAAATAAGTAATATTGAAGTATTATATGCAGAAAAGGACAGTTCGGCCCTGCTTGAAGAGACACATGTTCACCTGGACATATTAGTATAAATAGAAGGCTCTTTGGCTCATTTGGAAAAACACACACTCACTTAGTTGGTGCACATATCTTAGAAGTGCAGTAGGAGCAAAAGTAGTGTGAAAGTCTGGACGAGGAGCAGCAAAAACTACAGTGGTGCAACAGACTCTTGTTCAACATTTTTGGTACTCTTACTTATGCACTACCATGGATAAGGTGCGCTCTCTTGGTTTATCTATTGGTTCTAGTGTAACTTCCTGGAATCATTATATCTAGTGAAGGTTAAGGTGCTCAAGGGTGGCTTTATGCTTATGGTTGGGTGACAATGGTGTAGCATTGTCTATGGAAAATGAGAACAACATTCTAACAGATTATGGGCCCACACCACCTTCATAACAATCTAACCACTGGAAGGTAGATCCACAGCTCTCTATCAAGCAATTGCAGTTGTAGCTAGGGTTTCTGATCTTGCAACAACAACAAACCCTAAACTGATTGTTCGAGCACTTTAAGTGAAGTGTTTGGAATAATTCTTGGATATCCTAGTTCTCCCTAACCCAACACATCTCCTAGTTCCCTCAACCATAAAAAAGCGACAAAGTTGATTTATTGGGTCAAATTCAATGTTTGACTAGTCAAAGTCAAATTTTGACTGGTCAAAGTCAAGGATTGACTGGTCAAAGTCAAGGATTGACTGGTCAAGGTCAAATTAAAATACAATCATGAATTCCTCTATAAAATCAGAGTGGTGCAGCAGAAGCATGGTCTCTTGGTAGAGCATGGAAGATAAGGATTGACGTCATCCTTGCAAAGAACAAAGGGAGAAATTATGGAACCACAAGATGAAGAGCAGGCATCAAAGGATGAAGAGGTTGATTTTTGGAGCTTCCCAGCACATGAATGTGGAGTAGGAGAAACAAAAAAAATCAACTAGTGCAAATCTAAATCTATGGAAAGAGAAGGGATCTTTGTCCAAGAAGAAATCATAGAGCTAGAAAGATCTCAGATCTAATACACTCAAAGGAACAACACACTCACTAGGTTGGAAAGAATACTTGTCTCGGAAGAAAAGAAACTCAAGTAGAACAATAGCCAGACTCCAGGTTTGCATATCAGGTTTGATATTTTTATTGTTGGTTAAGTATTACAATCCTTTAGATTTTATTAATGCTATGAACAAATGAATACTTAGTAGCATGTACTATTAATATAAATGTGTATTGTGTTTAATTGCAATATGAACTAACATCTCCTCTAGAAGATATTTCTTGTTCTTGTTCTTAGGATGGACACCTTGGTAATGCTATAATGAATTACCATGAAATTGATATGTTCTTATCTAAAATGATATTATATTGGAAACACGTTTTCTCTTGTTGTTCTTGTTTTGGGCAAGTTATCCTACGTATTCCAGGAAGGTTACCACATAAAGTAAGATTTGAAAGGACTCAGAGGAAGTCAATAATCAGGAAGAAGCGAGGTTTCATGACACTTTGCAAGATGCATAGCAGCATGTAGCAAATGGAAGCGTGGTTCAAGTATTCTCTCAGTTAGAGGGAGTTGATGGTAGAATTTGAATATAAGGATCTTGTAGGATTCGTGCCAAGTTGTAGGCCTTGTGTCGATTTGTAGTCTTCATGCCAAGTTGTAGGCTTTGTGCCAAGTTGTATGCCTTGTGCCAAGTTGTAGGCTTCATGCCGAGTTATAGGATTAGTGTCGAGTTGTAGGCTTGGTGTTGAATTGTAGGCTTCATGTTGAGTTGTAGGCTTCATTCTAAGTTGTAGGCTTTGTGTCAAGTTGTAGGACTTGTGTCGAGTTGTAGGCTTCATGTCGAGTTGTAGGCTTTATGCCGAGTTGTAGTCTATTCCAGTGAGATGGTATGGTATGCCAATTTTTTTCTACACCAGTGAAACAGTCTGATACGCTAGTGGTATAGTTGAGAACCTGTATGGTTGTGATGGTGTTGCTCGTAATATGATTTGGGTGATCATGAGATAGCCTATGTAGCTCTGGTGATGCTACCAGTCTGCAAGGCCATGTAAGTATTTCCCATGCCATGTGAAATGTATGGATAATGATAACATTAATGATTATACTCACGACATGGGTGTAGCCATGGGTGAGCACGTCATGCGGGTGTAGCCCATGATGATGATGGTGACACACACTATGAGGTGTAGCTCTAGTGTTCTCTAGTGAGTTGTGGCCCCTAGATGAGATTGATAGGTCCACATGGGTATAGACATGTGTGACATAATGATGCTACCAGTAGCATGGTCTACGTAATCATGATGAGAGGATCATGGCTTCGTGTCGAGTTGTAGGCTTCATGCAGAGTTGTAGGCCGTGCGCCGATTTGTAGGCTTCATGCCGAGTTGTAGGCGTGTGCCAAGTTGTAGGATTTATGTCGATCTATAGGCTACTCCGGTGAGATGGTCTAGTATGCCGAGTTTTTTATACACCAGTGAGACAGTATGGTACGCTAGTGGCATAGTTGAGAACCTGTATGGTTGTGATGGTGTTGCTCGTAATATGATCTGGGTGATCATGAGATATCTTGTGTAGCTCTGGTGATGCTACCATTATACAAGACCATGTAGGTCTTTCCCATTCCATGTGAGATGGATGTATAATGATGATAGTAATGATGATACTCACAACATGGGTGTAGCCATGGGTGAGCATGTCATGCAGATGTAGCCCATGACGATGACGGTGACACACACTATGAGGTGTATCTCTAGTGTTCTCTAGCGAGTTGTGTCCCCTAGATGAGATTGAGAGGTCCACATGGATGTATCCATGTGTGACATAATGATGCTACCAGTAGCATGGTCTATGTAACCATGATGACAGGATCATGGCATAGTGAGCAAGGATATGAAGAACAGAAGGGAACATCATGGTTAAATACCTCCCTAGCTAAGAGGGAGTGTTGATTGTTTGGTAGCTACAGAAGGTACTAACCTCCATGGATAAAAATTTGACTAGAATAGAATATTTTGGAAGAAAGAGAAAACCTAAATAGATGTGTGAAAACACTGGAACATAAGTCGACTCAATAGAATAAGTAACATTGAAGTATTATATGCAAAAAAAGACAGGTTGGCCCTGCTTGAAGAGACACATGTTCACCTGGCCAGATTAGTATAAACAGAAGGTGCTTTAGCTCATTTGGAAAAACACACACTCACTTAGTTGGTGCACATATCTTATAAGTGCAGTAGTAGTAGAAGTAGTCTGCCAATCTAGAAGAGGAGCAACAACAACTGCAGTGGTGCAACACACTCTTGTTCATCTTTTTTGGTACTCTTACTTGTGTGCTACCTTGGAGAAGGTGCACTCTCTTGTTTTTTTGTTGGTTCTAGGGTAGCTTCCCATAATCATTATATATAGAAAAGGTTAAGGTTCTTGGGGGTGGATTTGTGCCTATGGTTGGGTGACAATGGTGTAGCATTTTCTATGGTAAACATGCACAATATTCTAACAATCACCTCAATTTTCTCACATGTGACTATTCTAGAAGACACCTCCAGCTCACAATAAAAAAACATAATCATGATATTTCATGGCTATTTGGAACCCTAGTAATAAAATTCAAACCTTCAATTGACTGCTTCATTGATCACATGATCGGGCTTCCATTAAAATGTGTGAGTTTCATGGGAAATCCTTTGATACCCGCATAACATTGGTAAAGGTGAAACTCAGCTACTTCTACAACACATTAATGGAAAATCACTAGGTTAAGTGGTTCTAGGGTGGCCTACAAGGCCTATTTGAGTTCCCATTTAATGGATGCTTCATCCTTTGGCCTCCCAAGGGGTTTAATCAAGAATATGGGATCCCACTTGGATGAGGAACATACACATTAAATATAGCATGTAACTTATATGATGTAACTGCAATGAATAAGAAAAATGATACAATAAATATAGAATAATATCCCATGTTATCTGAATTTTCAGATGTGTTTATAGAACAATTACCTAGATTACCACCTAAGAGAGAGTTGGACTTCACGTTTAAACTCAAACCAGAAATGGAACCTATAATAAAGGCTAATTACTGCATGATGACTCCAGAGTTGTGAGAGTTACAAATGCAGCTCTAGGAACTCTTAGACTTGGGATTTATTAATACAAGTATATCACTGTGGGGAGCGTCAGTGATATTTTTGAATAAGAAGGATGCATTGTGGATACTTTGTATTGATTATCGAAAATTAAACAAAGCCACAATAAGAAATTAGTATTTGTTTCCTAGAATCGACGATCTATTCAATCAAGTGAAAGGGGCTATGATGTTTTCTAAAATAGATTTAAGGTTTGGATATCATCAATTAAGAATAAGAGAAGAGAATATTACTAAGACATTATTTAAATCATGTTTTGGTCATTATGAATTTATAGTGGTGCCCTCCGGTCTAATGAATTCACTTGGTGAATTTATGAGCTTAATGAATGGAGTCTTTTGAAAATATCTCGATAAGTTTGTGCAAGTGTTTATGGATGCTATTTTGAAATATTGTAACTGCAATATTGTTGAAATATTGTAACTGCAAAGAGTATTCTATTTATTATTGAGTCATTATTCATTAGATCAAACCCATTTTGTGGATTGATCATGTCGGGCATTGTAATTTACCAAATCTCCTTTTACGGATTGGTCAAACCCTAAGTGTATTATGCAAATTAAGAAGTTGTCCCCCAGGCCTAATTAAAGGGGTTTAACCACTAAGAAGAAAATTCGTCCCTGCCCAGTGAAGAGACACCTTTCCATCACCTGCCAACAATTATAAATAAATTAAGCTAGTGCCTCATTATCTTACTCACTCATTCAATCATCCAAGGCACAAGTTTGGTAGGTGCGGTTGCGAGAAGAAGGAAGAGAGACGCACATTGCTCAATGTTGGATATTCTCTAGTGTTTTGGTTTATTGTATTGACTATCTATATTAAGGAAGTTTTGTTGGGTTTTCTACCCCATGCGGGTTTCCCAGGATAAATATTGTGTATATTGTGATTGTGTTTCTCTCAGTGATCCTACCCATGATATGGTTATCTAGTAAATTGAAAAGAAACTAATAATAGCTCAAAACTTAACATGGTATCAGAGCTAAGATGATGAGAGCACCTTTCACTAGATAAGCAAAAACGTCATTGTTGTTGTACATGAAAATTAGGGCTTTTTGTTGGAGGGGAATTTTTGCCTAAAAACCATCTAGAAAAGTGCTCCCTACCTTAGTGAATCTTTTGGCAACTTGAGCACACATTTTCAATGAACGGAGCCTTTGAAAATTCAAACCCTGGTTTTTGACTGGTACCAGAAAACCAGAAGTATCAGAAAACCAAAAAAAACAGGAAACCAGAACCAGTACTAGAAGTACCAGTCCAAATTTCCGCAAGCTCAGTTTCAAGGGGAAAAATTTGGATTTTCATAAATATGACTGCACCAGCTTACTCACCTCAACTCAGCACATCTAGCCCCTGGATCATAATTTCAAAATTTGAATTTTGAAAAATTAGGGTTTTCTCATAAAACCCTTAGTTATAGTTAAAGTACCAACTGCAGTATAAGTTGCAGTTACAACTGCAGTTCCAGTTGCAATGAAATATTTTGTAAAACACCTCTAAAGTTTTGAAGGTTCGTTACCTATCACCACTGCTACCGGATAGTATCACCACTCGTCGATACTATCATAGGTATGTAATTACATATGTTTCAACTATATTATTCTAAAGGGTATTTGCAGGAAAAGGGGTCGCTTGCCATAGATACAGAAGGATCTCAGATCCAACGCATTCAAAGGAATAATGCAACCCAGTCTTGATTATTCTGATATGCATCTATTTGTTATGACATTATTTTGATTAGGTTGCATGTTGAATCTATGGCCATCATACTAACCTTTGGTCAAAAATGAAAGTCAATGTTTAAATGGATTAAAGTTGGGATAATAGAGTTTATTCTCTAACCCAACTTTCTGTCAAGATAACATATTTTCTTGGTATAGAAGACAGGTTTAAGAAAGCATTGTTCATCTTGAGTGAAGGAGACTTGGAAGAAAAGCAACACACTCATTCTTGAGGACAAGACTCCAGGTTCTAGGTTTGATTAATTAAGTTGATAAGATTCAAATTTGTACATGACAAGTTGATAACTACCCTATTACAAATAAACACTATAGTTGAGGAAGTAGTCTTTGAAAAGTATTATACTTGGTAGCATGTGAGCATATTGAGATAAATGCTTAATGTAATCATTTACTAGATACAACTAACATCTCCTCTAGGATAAAATTCTTGTGTTGGTTCCAGGTTTCCATGGATGAATGTTTGATCACAACACTATGATGCAGACCCCCAATCCTCATAATCGAGGTCTGCACAGGATCTTTCAATTTCGCCCTTAGAGTCTGACTGACTCTTTTATTTCCTCTCAGAAATTCTTTACACACACAACAACAGTGTTTTTCCAAAGGTCCTTATGAGTATGCCCATGTGAACCAACACAAAACACCACTCAACTCCCCTAACCACGATAAAATGATCGCTCCCTTTTTCCTTATCGGGAGTTTCCTTTTTGGGATTTAGGGTTTCACGATTTCGCAAATCCTATTGTCGAGGTTCTCAACCTTTCCACCTTCTGAAACCCAAAATGTCGATTTTCTTGAAATTCTTGGCCATGTCCTCCTACACAGTTGTATCGCGTTTCGCAACTTCGGGAGTTCCGGAACAAGGAATCCCGACCTTTCGCCTTCACAACTACCGAAACCCGACACGTTCAGCAAAAGGCTGGCTTTTCACCCTTTCCTTTCGAGGTTTTGAACTTCGTGATTTCACGAGTCCTGTTATAAGGCTTCCATCTCTCTGACCTCTACAAACCCTGAACTCCGAAACAATATATCCAACAGGATCAACGGCTACAAGCCTCCCTTCGATCCGACGGCCCACGTGATTTCGGAATTTCGGGTACCAGGAGTCCAAGACTCTTAATCCCAGAACACTGTCCTCTCGGGTTCCCAAACCACGAAACGTCAAATTTCAGAAAAGCCACTTCACACTATTTCACATTTCACAATTTTGGGGGTTCTCATGTGAAGTGCCCAAATTCCTTTCAACGGGAATGCTAAAATCCTAAATTCCTGAAATTTCGAAATCTATCCTAGGCTATTCCTTTCGTGATTCAGGGGTTAGAGTGACCAAGGGTTTTGTATTACACTCCAGTCTCACAAATCCTGAATCCCCGAAATTGATCTGACACTCCAGTAGATCACGATCAACGGTCCACGTTGACTCCTATTACCAGAGTGATGGATTCATCCCTCTTTATCCACCTTGTAACTTCTCTGGATCTTACAGTTCTCATGATTTCGAGAGTTCTCCTTGGAGAATTCTGACTGCTCGTTTTCTTCCTTGACAGCTCCTTTGAAATGAACTAGTATTCTTATACTGGACTTCGAATCCTATTGAATGACTTAGAATTCCCCCTTTTGGAAACTTCAAAGGCGTTAACCCTTATGAGCTTTCTCTGGTAAATTCGAATCACAAAATAACTCCTACACGTACTCCTTGCGGAAATCTGTCAAATACTTTTGGGTATTTTGTCTCTTCGAATCTGTGCTGCCTCGAAAATAGTAGTCCTTCAATCCTTCCCTTGGCTGATAAGTCCTAATACTTCCAACAGCCTGCACACTCCTTGCACGGCTTATGTGCTTCACTTGCACTTCTGTTGAAATGAGAACAACGGTATCTCTCCTGAGCTTTCAGAGATAAACTCTGAACCTTCATCAATGCACACCTTGTAGACATTTCACTGCACTCCTTGTAGAAAATTCTCTCACTCAAGAAGAGAAACAATTGAAACTCATTCTCTCTCTCTCTCTTAGACTTCAAACATTCAACATGAAATCATACCTACACAGCATAGCATCACAACAAATGCATGACAGAGAGAATAAAACAACTGTAAGAAGACCATTCAACATGTACAAACAAAAAACATCATAACACCATGAATCTGAATTAAAGCTTCATATATTAATTCAAAGCTCTTGTACATGAGTTCTTCTTCTCAACTCTCTACTACAACTCTCTCTTCTCTTGCTAATGTGCTTAATTGATCTAATTTTGAATGATACAAATATGAGGGTGTCTATAGTCATTTTCCCTCATGTTCCTAAAACTGTCTAATCTAGAATTTAAATCTACCTACTTTCATTAACTACACATAAATGCCTTAATGTTTTACAAATGAGAGCAATCACTCAAGATATGTTTACAATATGTAAGTATGTTTCCCTTAAACCATTACATTAATGTTTCAAAAATATTTAAAAACGTGCATTGGTGGTCTTCCATCTGTATTCCACCTTCACGCTCGCTTGACTTCTCACGATGCTCCTGCATCATACTCCCTCACTTGAAAATTTTCATGAACTCGTGTTCATGAGTTCTTACACGGTCTGCCCATGCTTTTGAATTTTTGCTTCATCTTCAGCTGCAACTTCTTCTCCTTCATTTCTAGCTTCATTTTCAGTTTCAGCCTCGCTGATATCTCCAGTGTTGACTGTGCACCTCTGTGTTGTATCCATGGCATCAAGCCTAGCACATAGTTGGCGCATTTCCCTTTCCGTTGCTGGATCAGGCATTGGTATATATCTTCTTCTCGGTGGCATGGCTGAAAATTTTCCTTTTCTCTTTTACATAAAGCAAAGAAATCTTCCTTTGCTCTGATACCACTTGATGCAAACCCCCAATCCTCAGAATCGAGGTCCGCACAGGATCTTTCAATTTTTCCCTTAGAGTCTGATTGGCTCTTTTATTTCCTCTCAGAAATTATTTACACACACAACAACAATGTTTTTCCACAGGTCCTTATGAGTATACCCGTGTGAACCAACACAAAGCACCACTCAACTCCCCTGACCACGATAAAATGATCACTCCCTTTTTCCTTATCAGGACTTCCCTTTTCAGGATTTCAGGTTTCGCAAATCATGTTGTCAAGGTTCTCGACCTTTCCACCTTCCGAAACCCAAAATGTCAATTTTCCCAAAATGCTTGGCCACATCCTCCTACACAGTTGTATCGTGTTTCGTGACTCTGGGAGTTCCAGAACAAGGAATCCTGACCTCTTGCCTTCACAACTGCCAAAATATCGAAACTCGACATGTTCAACAAAAGGTTGGCTTTTATCGAAACTTTTCACACTTTCCTTTCGGGGTTTCGGACTTCGTGATTTCGCGAGTCCTGCTGTAAGGCTTCCGTCTCTCTGACCTCTACAAACCCCGAACTCAGAAACAATATCTCCAACAGGATCAATGGCTACAATCCTCCCTTCGATACAATGGCCCATGTAATTTCATACTTTCGGGTACCGGGAGTCCAAGACTCTTGATCCCATAACACTGTCCTCTCGGGTTCCCGAACCTCGAAACGCCGAATTGTTGAACCGCCACTTCACACTATTTCGTGTTTCGCAATTTTGGGGGTTCTCATGTGAAGTTCCCGAATTCCTGTCAACGGGAATGTCGAATTCCCAAAATTCCGAAATCCATCCTAGGATATTCCTTTCGCGATTCGGGGGTTAGAGTGACCAAGGGTTTTGGATTACACTTCGGTCTCGCAAATCTCAAATCCCCGAAATTAATATGATGCTCTATTAGATCATGATCAATGGTACACATTGAGTCCTGTTACCAGAGTGATGGATTTGTCCCTCTTTATCCACCTTGTAACTTCTCTGGATCTTACGGTTCTCGTGATTTCAGGAGTTCTCCTCGGAGAATTCCAACCGCTCGATTTCTTCCTTGACAGCTTCTTCAAAATGAACCAGTATTCTTATACTGGACTTCGAATCCTGTGAAATGACTTCGACTTCCCCCTTTTGGACACTTCAAAGGCGTTAACCCTTCTGAGATTTCTCTGGTAAATTCAAATCACAAAAGAACTCCTACACGTACTCCTTGCGGAAATCTATCAAATACTTATGGGTATTTGGTCTCTTCGACTATGTGTTTCCTTAGCAACAGTAGTCCTTCAATCCTTCCCTTAGATGATAAGTCCTAAGACTTCCAACATCCTGCGCACTCCTTGCACAGCTTCTGTGCTTCACTTGCACTTCTGCTGAAATGACAACAACGGTATCTCTCCTAAGATTTCAAATATAAACTATGAACCTTCGTCAACGCACACCTTGTGGATGTTTCACTGCACTCCTTGCAGGAAATTCTCTCACTCAGGAAGAGAAACAATTGAAACTCATTCTCTCTCTCTCTCTCTCTCTCTTAGACTTCAAACATTCAACATGAAATCATACCTACACAGCATAGCATCACAACAAATGCACGACAAAGAGAATAAAACAACTGTAAGCAGACCATTCAACATGTACAAACAGAAAACATCATAACACCATGAATCTGAATTAAAGCTTCATATATTAATTCAAATCTTTTGTACATGAATTGTTCTTCTCAACTCTCTACTACAACTCTCTATTATCTTGCTAATGTGCTTAATTGATCTAATTCTGAATGATACAATGATACAAAGATGAGGGTGTCTATAGTCATTTTCCCTCCTATTCCTAAAACTGTCTAATCTGGAATTTAAATCTACCTACTTTCATTAACTACACATAAATGCCTTAATGTTTTACAGATGAGAGCAATCGATCAAGATCTGTTTACAATATGTAAGTACATTTCCCTTAAACCATTAGATTAATGTTTCAAAAATATTTCAAAACGTGCGTTGGTGGTCTTCCAGTTGTCTTCTGCCTTCATGCTTGCTTGACTGCTTATGATGCTCCTTCATCACACTAGAAGGGTGTTGATCTCGTTTCCTATTATATTTCTTACTTTTGATCTTTGTTTCAAGCAGGTCACAAGTGATAGCTCTAAAAAAGTTATTGTGACTATTATTCATGCTATTGTTTTATTTACTATTATAAACATAATATTATTCTTGCTTGCTATTTTGTTGACCTTGTTTCAAGTCACATGTGATAACCTTGAGGAAGCTATAGTTGCAGAAGACAACAAATTAAATGAGATAACCAGACTACCCAAGTCATGGACATGGTGGTATACATCTATGTACCAAAGAAGATGAAGAAGAAGTTATTTTTGAGATCTAGAGTATCTTATATGAAGATTGAATGTAAGGATAAGAAGGCTCCAAAGATGACCAAACATTAGAACAAGAACTCATAGAAGAATTGGTCAAAGGATAATGAAGCCACCTTGACAGGAAGAAGAACTCGTTTGAAGTCTAACTCAGCCTTTCATATTTAGAATTGGTATTCAACACCAAGTATACCCCATAAGAGATGATGAATTCTTTGTAGACTCGGATGAAATAAAGAGTAAGCCTGATCTCATAAAGGATCAGATGAAGAGACAACTTCCAGGACTGGGAGATAGATTCCATGAGAAGACTAGATCACGGCTTCAAAAACTTCTAGGAGATATGAAATCTCCTAGGAATATTTCCTTGTTCAGTGATAGAGAAGGAAGCCAGTCATAAAGACTAGGATATGGGTTTTTCCATGAGACTAGAAGAGAAGTCAGTATTGAATTCCAAGATTGATCTAACAGATCAAGCATTTTTCATATGTACAAATCCTGATGTGTGTCCAGAGGATTCTCCCAGTAAGAGGGAGAAGACTACGACAAGACACTTACTCCAGTAATTGAAGAAATAGTTCCAGTATTCGTGAAGACAACCAGAACAACCATGATTCATATATAGTATGAGATGCAGGGGGAGCAATCCCCATATTTAAAATTGAGTGGCAGTTGGTGCAGTACATTAGTTGGGTCATGGAGACATGACTACAATAAAAGATAGATTTACCTCCATGAAAGAAGAAGAGATACCTTAAGTATCAGTTATTGAGCCACTCTCAGTTTCAAATGAAGTTGTTTTCGTGATGAAGTAGAGGAGTTAATCTCAGATTTTAGTAGTCATAGTGAGAATGGAGCAACCATTCTCAACTTCAGAGAAACTGCAGGTGTAGAGTCCCACTTCCAGAAGAACAGTTGTAGAAAGAGGAGAGGACACACTCTCAGGCAGTGAGACATAAATTGCTTTGTAAAAGTCACATAAATGTTGCACATGATTGTGCACATTAAGTTGAATTTGAAGCATATGACTTGAAAATTGAAGATAGAAAGACTCATGTCTATTAGTTGAAGGAAGATTTGTACGTGTTGAAGCAAGATCCTAGAGCTTGGTATGGAAGAATTAACAGTTTTCTGACAAGCTTGGGCTTTACCAAGAGTAAAGTTGATTCTAACCTTTACGTCAAGGTTATGAATGATGAGCCTGTTATATTACTATTGTATGTGGACAACTTATTTCTAACTCGAGAAGAAAATCTCATCACTGATTGTAAGAAGAAGCTCGCTACAGAATTTGAGATGAAAGACCTTGGCCCAATGCACTATTTTTTAGGCCTTAAGGTCTGGCAGAGCCCATAGAAGATCTTCCTCAACCAAGGGAAGTATGCAATTGAAATACTTAAGAGGTTTGATATGTTGGAATTAAAATCCATGAATACACCCATGGAAACAAAGTTGAAGCTCCTGGTTGACACATCGTCAGAATTGGTTGATGCTACACTGTATAGACAGATCATTGGATCGTTGATGTATCTGACGAACACCAAGCCAAATATATGTTTTGTTGTGAACACCTTGAGTCAATTTCTGGTAGAACTCAGACGTGTTCACATTGTTGCTGCAAAGCATGTGATGAAATACCTTAAGGGTACGTTGGATTTTGGTCTCAGTTATAATGGAGATCAAGTCTTCAGACTGAGTGGATATACCAATTCAGATTGGGATGGAAGTGTCTCTGACAGAAAGAGCACCTTGGGATGTTGTTTCATTCTGGGTTCAACCATGATCTCATGGCAGAGTAGGAAGAAATCAAGTATTTATCTCATCACAACAGAAGTGAAATATATTGTTGCATGTTCCACCAGTTGTGAAGCCATATGGCTTCAGAATTTGTTGACAGGTCTATTTGATCTGGATATGGAAGCAATTGTGATCCTTATATGTGATAACCATAATTTCATAAAGATGACAGAGAACCCTGTGTTCCATGACAAGTCAAAACACAAAGAGATCTGATATCATTACATCCATGATATGGTGCAGAAACAAGCCATAAAGCTCTAGTATGTTGGCACGAATGAACAAGTTGTTGATGTGTTGACCAAGCCTTTGTCTCGTGTAAATTTTGAACACTTTCGATATAAGCTTGGTGTAGTCTAAAAGGACCTCCCTCGAAAGGGGGAGTAGTGTTGTGATGTCATCCTTGTATTGAATATTTCCAGATTTATGCTGATGTTGTTGCGATGCCAACCTTGTGCTGAAGATTTCCAGCTTTGTGCTGATATTGTTATGATGCCAGCCTTGTGTTGAATATTTCCATCTTCGTACTAATGTTGTTACAATTCTATCCTTGTGCTAAAGATTTACAGCTTCGTGTTGATGTTGTTGTGATGCTAGCCTTGTGTTGAATATTTACAGCTTCGTGCTGATGTTGTTGTGATGCCAGCCTTGTGTTGAAGATTTCCAGCTTTGTGCTAATGTTGTTTAGATGACAGCTTCGTGCTAAAGATTTCCAGCTTCATGCTAAATATTTCCAGCTTCATGTTGATGTTGTTGAGATGTCAGCTTCGTGCTGAATATTTCCATCTTCGTGCTGATGTTGTTGAGATGCAAGCTTTGTGTTGAATATTTCCATCTTAGTGTGGATGTTGATGATGCTCAAGCCCTTGTGTTGTGATTTTTTTGTTGTTGATGTTATATCAACCTTGTGATGTTATTGATGATGATGATGTATTAGTGTTATACTAATATGTGTTGATGTAGATGATGATGATGTCATTCTATCTTCTTGTTGTGGATGATGATATTGATGATGAGAAAAAATTCCGATGATTTATAGATATGCCAGTCAATGTTTCAGATGTTGTTGATGTTGCTTCCCTCTCTCTCTCCTGATGATGTTGTAGAATACCTTCTTGTTAAGGTGGAGTGTTGAAATATTGTAATTGCAAGGATTATTCTATTTATTATTGATTCATTATTCTATTCTAAGGGCATGGAGAAACATGACACCCTTGGTATTAATCATAGTTATTATACATACACGGGGAAAATATTTGACTAGCATATGCATTTTATTTAAATTGGGAAAGGTAAAGTAATGCATGAGTGATTGGATGAGCATATAGGTTATTGCAAATTTCACAAATATGAAAAATAAGGTATTTTATTTAAAAGTTATTGGAAAAATGAATACATTTATAAATGTGCATGAGATATAAGAAAATTACTTTCAATTAATTTAAAATTAATTAATAATGCACCCATAAAATAAGTAAAATAGAAAGAAAAAAATAATTTGAATTCAAATGGATAGTGAGAAAAAATACATAGACTCATGAAATATTAATGAGAAAACTTAATTAAAATAACTAGTGACTACAAGTGCACTAACTAAAAAAAGAGGAGATATGAAGAGTTTCACTTGGATGATAAACAATTCTTATTTTATGTTTTTAAAAGATGAATTAATTATGCATGTTGACACATGGGTGGGTAAATGATCAAATTGACTTCCTCATTTTTAGAGGAAAAGGTTATAATTCCATGGTTATTTCTTATGCAGTCAATGAAGTGGGTATGGACCAATATTTTTTGGTATGTATGGATGTTTCAAAAGAAGAATTGGGTGGAGTATTAATGCAAGAAAGTAGAGTGATTTTTTACGTTTTGAGAAAGCTTCGACTGCATGAAAATAATTAGGTAATGCATGATTTAGAACTTGTTATGATATGTTGAAATATTGTAACTTCAAAGAATATTCTAGTTATATTTGAGTTACTATTTTATAGATCAAATCCCCTTTTGTGGATTGATCATGTCGGGTCTTGTATAATACCAAATCCCATTTTGTGGATTGGTCAAACCATATTTATATGGTGGTGTTTGAGAAGTCATCCCCTAGTGTTTATAAAGTGGTTTTAACCACTCCTAGAAGAAGTCAGCCCTACTAAGTGAAGAGACATAACCCTGGTGCCTCCTCAACTAGTATTTATATGTGAGGATGGTTCCTCAACTAGTATTTATATGTGAGGATGGTTCCTCACTTATACACACTCACACTCACTCATGTAGTGCACATATCTTGAAGGAAGTTGTAGTTGCAGGAGGAAGGAGAAGAGAGGCACATACTTAGTCTTGGTTGATCTTTGGTGTTTCGGTTTTAGTATTGGAATTGTAATGGAAATATATTAGTGAGGAGTTTTTGTTGGGTTTTGTCCCCCATGAGTGTTTCCCAAGATAAAATGTTATGTACCTTGTGATTGTGTTTCTTTCAGTGATCCTCTTTATTCTGTTGTTTTGGAAATGCATTGAATGCTCGTGTAATTTGGAATTAATCTAATAACAACACTAAATATTAACATGGTCTCAGAGATTGACTGAATAGAGCACCTTTCATTGGGTATCTAAAAACATCATTGTTGGCGTACAAGGAAATTAGGGATTTTTACTGAAGAAGAATTTTTGAAAAAAAACTATCTTGGAAAGTATGCTTTTCCCTAACACATCTTTTGGCAGCTTGAGCGAACTTTTTCAGTGGCCTAATTCTCCAAAAATTCAAACCCTAGTTTTGGCTAGTACCAAATGTTGAAATATTATAACTGTGAAGAATATTATACTTATATTTGAATTATTATTATAGATCAAATCCCGTTTTGTGGATTGGTCAAACCATATTTATATGGTGGTATTTGAGAAGTCATCCCCTAGGGTCTATTAAAATGGTTTTAACCACTAGTTGGAGAAGTCATCCTTGCATAGTGAAAAGGAACAACCATAGCATCCCTCAGCTAGTATAAATAGGTGAGGAGGGCGCCTCACTAACTCACTCACTTAGCCACTCATCTAGTGCACATATTTTGAAGGTTGTCGTAGTTACAAGGAGGAGAGAGAGGTGCATGCTCAATCTTGGATTTTCTTTGTGGTCTTGTCTTTAGTCTTGGCATTGTATTGAAAATTTATATTAAGGAAGTTTTTGTTGGGTTTTCTCCCACATGAGGGTTTCCCAAGATAAAATGTTGTGTACCTTGTGATTGTGTTTCTCTCAATGATCCTGCTTATGTTATTATTGTCTAGTAAATTGAAAAGAACTTAATAGCATCTCTAAATTTAACACCAGGAAACCAAGAAACTAGAACCAGTACCAGAAGTACAAGTACAAATTTGTGTAGGTCAAGTTTCAAGGGTAAAACTTGGAATTTTTTGAAACAGTCAGCTCTATCCAACTCGCCTCAGTCCAACGTATCTCTTGGTAAGTTCAGATTCATTTTTTGAACACTTTCATTTTCTGGTCATTTT
>ML799741.1:84270-106704 GCA_009831015.1 Picea engelmannii | reverse complement strand
ATGGATGTGAAAAAAACCTTCTTAAATGGTGTTATTGAAGAAGAATTGTAAATAGAACAACCATGAGGGTTTGAAGTTAAAGATAGAAAGACTCATGTACGCAGGTTGAAGAAAGATCTGTATGGATTGAAGCAAGCTCCTAGATCTTGGTATGGCATAATTGATAGTTTCCTGACGAGCTTGGGCTTTACCAAGAGTAAAGTTGTTTCTAAGATTTCATTCAAGGTTATGAATGATGAACCAGTTATATTTCTACTATATGTGGATGACTTATTCTTAACAGGAGAAGCAAATCCCATCACAGATTGCAAGAAGAATCTTGCTACAGAGTTTGAGATACTCTAAACAAGTATGCAGAGAAAAAACAAGGTTTTCAATGGATTTTTCTTCAAGCCTATGACGGTAGGGGGTAGGTAGAGAATTATAATAATGCATAAAAGAAGCTTGGTTCTAAGGGCGAATGAGTTCAGGAATTTGGTTATATAATTTGGTGAAACGCAAGTTGAAAGACTTGATATTTTCATTGTATTTATAAGCAATGTTATTATACTCTTGTAACTTCTCGGTTGGGCTCTTAGACTACCCATATGTAGACTTGAACCAATAAACTAACTCTTCCCAAGTGGAAAGAATCTTGGGAGGAAGATCAAAGAAATCGGCCACTTCCTTCCCTCCAAGGGAATTAACAAATAAGCGCATACAAGTATCATTTTCATTGGCTCCTATGTTGTGACATGCATTCTAAAATGCCACCAAGTGTTCATTCGTAGTGACCATTTTATTCCCTGAAAACCTAGGGATGTACTCTTTGAATTTAGGAAGTGGTCGAGTAGCAAGTGTTAGGTTAAGAGGGGAGGAAACATGTCACACAGTAGTTGTAGCATCTTCTTCAAACTAAAAGATCCCATACTTTTTATGATGTTGGCGAGGTTTGTCATGGATTGAACAGAGACTTGATGGATATATAACCTACCAATCACTGATGAGGATGAAGTTTGAGATGAAGAAGCACCTCCAGTGTGACCAAATCCACCACTAGATTCCATCTTGTGAACAATAGGTAGGGGAGAGAAAGGCGAACTGGTTGAATCAGACAACGTTCTCCTTAGATTACTTTATTTGGTTGACAAAACAATGTTTTTTTTCCTATTTCAGAAATAGGGTTGATCTCAATGATAAACCTCTTCTTCTCCGAGAGATGTGAGGGTTTAAGGACATGAAAAGAAGATCAAAAATTTAGGAAAAAGAAAGCTATGGTTGATTCCTAGGTTGTCTTTGCCTAGCTTCCCAACGTTCTCGGACACTTATCTCTTTTTCAATCACTTCCCATGAGAATTAAATCTCAACCCAGGTATTAGCGGTCTCTAATATGGTATTAAAGAAGGTTAAAGCAATGTCGGTTTGATCTTTAAGACCGGACTCAATATTGGGTTGCCTTGCAACAAGTACATTCATGAAGAGAAGAAGCAATCAAAGAATCAAAAGAAAAAATATAAATATATTCAATGATAATAAAGCATACAATCAACCAGAGAGATATGGAATATCTCCCCAATATGGTCGCCAAATAAATGTTGAGGAAAATATCTAAATTTATCTTACTCAAACATTTTTGAATCTTGCTTGGCTAAGACAAGATAGTTGGGAATATTACCCTATGTTTATAGACTCAAAATGTATTTCCAAATCCACAAGCATTAATTACAAGGGCTTAGGATGATTTTTTAAATGAAAAGATTGTTGCAAAATATAAAATTTTTATATAATTTTCTGAACATATACAGTTTGCAGAAAATAAATTTGGAGATCAAAAACAAAAGTAGCCAAGTCATAGATTAACATGAATGAGATAGAATAAAAATCGCTTTATTTCATTCCAACAAATCAAAAGTATCTCTCTCTTTACAAAAATCCCTGTGAGGACATGGACCAAGGTCAAACTTATATATCCCTAATGAAAACCGTACAAAAGGACTCTGACAAGAAGTAAAAACTGAACTTTAAAATCTGGATCATCTTGCCACATACTGTTGCCCACTTGACTCTGCACAATATCCTTTATCACTCATGAAAATCAATTCATAAACATACAAGTATACACAGACTATCAAAGATAGATCAACACCTCTGAAACAAGCATCTAAATGGTATGGTCCAGCTTTGAACCTTGTTGTCTACAATAGGACCATGTTTTCAAAAAGAGAATTAGGCCTTTAATGAATTGAAGAATGAATGAAAACTGAACTATCTCAATAAAACTCAAGATAAAACCTTAGTATTGCTCTCTCCTTCTATTATCCCTTTGTTCTTCCTTCTCATTTGGATTTTATGCATTCCAAATCAGTTGAAGTAGTTCAACTACCTCATCTAGTTAAGTTAACTAAAACTTAACTAATTTTAGTTAGGGGAAATAATAATAATAATAATAATAATAAATGGTCTTTTTTATTAAATAATAACTAAGTAGGTGGGAACCCTTGTGACTCCCTTTTATTTCTTTACAAAAATAAACACAATTAGACAACCAATAAAACACATGCCTCCTTGTGGCTCCCATAATTATTTCCAAAATTTGAAATTTAAATATAAAAAATACTTCAAATTATATCCAAAACATGTAAATATCCACAATATCCCAAAAAATAGTTTGTTGTCCAAAACGTTTTGCAATCCACTATCCTCAACAAATCAATTATAACACATAATCAAAATCCATATTTTCCACTTTGAGAGGCAATTATTCTTTTGTCATTGTTGTCCCATTTGGAGTTCATTGAATTATCCTTAGGTTGTGTGGAACCCTGAGGCTTAATCTCACTAATAACATGGGATCAATCGTCCTTCAAGTGCATATAGGAGGACACTGACTTGGCTGAGTCACTTGAAGCAAAGGAAGGGAAAGCAACAACTTTACCTTTGTCATGCACATGGGGAGCCTCAGTTTTGAGTCGTTTGCTTGCATGGGAGGATTGTACAGGTGAGTGTGCAGGTGAAATTTGAGCATTTGGGTTTACAGGTGGAGGAGGAGGGGGAAATGACAAGTTGGGCTAGCCATGATGATGGGAGACTGTCGAGTGAACAATGTCCTACCATCCATCATTATCGGGAACTTCTGGTTGCAAAGATACATGGGGAGGCACGACGATATTAGGAACATTTTGGGGCTAGAAAGGAGGCCTCTGTGGTCTAGGTTGAATTATCGCTTTCCCAATCCAATTGAAAAACCCATCTTGAAAAAGTTGGTTCAACTCCTGAGGATCAACATCAAAATGAATTAAGAATCTAGGCCTTCTATGCCCTCTGTTCCAGTTACCTCTTCCCCTATTTTTTCTTCCATGATTGCCTCTACTAAAGAAGCTCATCCTGTATGCAACAACTATTAGCTACTAGCTCTTAATAGACCATACATGACATTCTCTTTATATGAAACAAAGTTTGGATAAAAAATTAACATAAGACCAATGCAATCCAATCCATAAAATTTATTTAATAATTGCCAAATGAGTAGGGGGTGAACTAGGTTTCATGGGATATCTGGGGGGATTGTAATAAGAGAAAAAGTGATATCATGACAGGAAGTAAGAACACAAGTACTGCTCGAAAATTCATTAAATAACTGACTGTGCAAACAATACCAAAATATATCAGTTTCCATCTATTTCTGCATCATCTTTTACCACTTCCATACAGAGTTTTATTTTTATTTAGTGAACAAGGCGTGTAAAAATGAATTTGGGATAGTGAGGGTGTTATAATGAGAAAAAAAGTGAGAAAATGAGAGGGAATGATACATATATTGTTCATAAATAAATTAAATCAAACAACAATCATAACTCTATTTTAATTACAATCCAAAAAGAATCCACTTTTAAGACCCAAAACATTTAAATGTTCCTTAATTGCATACATATTGCTTGTTGTCTTCAATAAAATAAACAATTCAATTGCCCAAAATTTTTCAATTATCTCAATCTGTGCATCCTATACAATAAATATGTAATTATCATTTCCAATTCCATAGTAACATCATAACCATTCGAGCCACAATCCTGTATGTTGACCCTTTCCTTTTAAAACAAACATAATATGCACAGTGATTCCAAATATCCTATCCGTTATTCATCCTTGGCAATCAAATAATCATAGACCTAGGATTAACCATCAAAATTCGCATTTTCAACACTGACTGACATAATCCATTGTCATCCAAACAATAATCGGGCTCGATTTAATCACACACAAATCAACAATAATATAATCATCAACACCAATCTTGATCTGAAAACAACTTTTAACCAGAAACATGTAACCCTGAGCTTGATATCCACATGTACAGACTTCCCTTTAAACGAAATACTCAATAAAGGCAGAGCCATATAATGTGCAAGGAGAATAGGACCATATGGACACACAAGTTTCTCCTTTAATCTTGACAAGACCAAGATCATATTTGATGAATCAATCACACACACATGTGCCTTTAAAACTCAATTGGAATCATGATTGTGATAGTATTTAACACAATAGGAAATACAAAGACTCGATCAAGATACGGTCTCTGAAGTTAGAGAGCTCGTTCTCTTTTTTTAGAAAAATACCAATCATTTAACTTGCAATTAGAATCTTAATAAAGAAAAAGAAGATGCCTGAGGAGAAACAAAAATAAATCAGGCTCAATAAACCAAATCATGCTCAGTATAACTAGAATCAAGTAATGGTCAATAAAAATTTATTGCAAAGAGGTAATGAGAGTGTGTTTAACCTTTGAAAAACATAGAGAGATCATCATGCTTTTCCCTCCTAAAATAATTTACCACCGAGAAGCAACCACAGGTAATCAAGTATAATCTTGGAAAAACAGAGACTCGTGCTCCTTTGAAATCACCATGGTCGTATAACTTATAACCCAAAAATATTGACAGAGCCATAAATAAAATGCCCAAGTAGAAACAAAGCAATTTGAGCTCAACAAACCAGGAACATACAGAAGCCTCTTAAAGTTTTGTTGCAAAGAGGAAACGAGGGTTGGTTTAAACAATGAAGAATCCTCAAAGACACAGAAAAACAATGTCTCTTCCAAATACCCAAAAGGTCTATAAACTTCGAAACAATTTCGCAGTGAGGCTTACCAACATAACAGTCAACCACTATAACAGATATGAGAGGATCGAATGATTAAAAATCTTGTGAAAAGAATACTAGAGAACAACCTATGGCCACTCAATACATACACATGACTCTCTTTAAATTTCTAAGAAATACAAAGATTGGATTGTGAAATGTTTTTGGTGATATTGACAGTGAAGAACAAGACATAACAAACAATATCTCAGCTCGGCCAAATAGAGAAAGAACAATACCACTATTGACATTCATTTTGCAACCTAGAGAAATAATTACAACATCGACCGAGACAAAAAAGGGTTGACAACAACTGATACCCATACTGGTGGTAAAACCTCACGCGAATAAAACTCAAGGCTTGTTGTACTATTGACATCATTTTTCACAGAGAACCAGAATAAACCCCAAGTTGATCGGTATTTTCCTTTAAACCAATAACCAATAACCAATGCACAGGCTTTACAAAGAAACAACACCATTCCTTTCTTTTAAAACGCCAACATTCCACAGTAATCATAGAGAACACCATAAACACAAAATTGATACCCAGTCTATAACTCAATAAAAATACAGAACTCATGCAATCCTTAGCCAACAAATTGATTCACAATATTGAGGGACCATCATGGTTGGAAATCAAAGAACTATACCTGGAAAAATCGCTTCAAGGAAGAGTTGGCCTATGTTTTCCCCTTCAAAACCTAAAATCTCAGAGCTTCCACAACCAACAGAGAAAAATGAAACTATGGCTAGGGTGAAGGCTCAAGGGTGGTTTGGAGTGATGTGCATTAAATGAACACTGCTTCCTCACCTATACCTATTCAATTCAATGTACTAGCCATCCCAATAACATAACATCAACCATTAAATCCAATACAATAACCATTGCATAAATTCAATGCCATATCCATTGTATAGTGCGCCACCTGAAACATGTCACAACTTTAATAATAACCAAATTTTAACATTACCATATGTGCTTCCCATATAATCCTTCAACCAAAACGCATAGTATACCAACTAGTTCCATCACTTGTAACAATTATATATACATTCAAGTTTTGCATGTAATCCTTTTTCCATAGCCTTAGGACTTGTCCATAGTTTTTTTTCCTTTTGTTTTGAGCTAAAGACTCCATATCATTTAATTATCCCCTTGCACAAAATCATGTATAAGATTATTAATCAATGTTATGACATAAAATAACACATGTAAACAAATAATCCTCATATCCATAGCACTGCCCTGTATTGCGAGTAAACATCAATAGCATTTATCAACAATGCATCAACCAACCATGTTGTCAAAACGAATGAAACCAAGACTGCATCATCAACCCTAGAAGACTATGTAGGCATTATCATAACATCAACAAACATATAAGTGTAACACATCCATCATAGAGCATCTAGTCTACAAGGGGGTCCGACCTACTAGTTAATTATTATTATCAAAAATAAATAATAGAGCTTAGCAATCCTTTGCGGACAGTATTCATCATTGTGATTTTTAATCATCAACACCAGTTATATTTCTACTATATGTGGATGACTTATTCTTAACAGGAGAATACAATCTCATCAAATATTGCAAGAATAAGCTTGCTACATATTTTGAGATGAAATACCTAGGGTGGATGCATTATTTCTTAGGTCTTGAAGTTTGATAGAGCATAGAGAAGATCTTCCTTAACCAAGGGAAGTATGAAGTTGAAATATTGAAGAGATTTGACATGTTGGAATGTAAAGCCATGAACTCACCCATGGAAATTAATTTGAAGATCCTGGTTGACACTTTGTCAGAGTTGGTTTATGCTACTCTATACAAACATATTATTAGATCATTGATGTATTTGATGAATACCAGGCCAAATATATGATTTCATGTGAACACCTTGAGTCAGTATCTGGTGGAACTGAGACGTGTTCACCTTGTAGCTGCAAATCATGTGATGAGATACCTTAAGGGTACATTGGATTATGGTCTCTGTTATACTGGAGATCATGACTTCATATTGTATGGTTATACTAATTCAAATTGGACTAGAAGTGATTCAAATAGAAAAATCACTTTAGGATGTTGTTTCAGTTTGTGGTCAGCCATGACTTCATGGCAAAGCAAGAAGAAATCAAGTATTGCTCTCAACACAACAAAAGAATAATACATTGCAACATGTTCTTCGAGTTGTGAAGCCATATGGATTCAAACGTTGTTGATAGGTCTGTTCAATCTGGAGATGGAAGCCACTGTGATTCTATATGATAACCAGAGTTGTATAAAGATGATGGAGAACCCAGTGTTCCATGATAGGTCGAAGAACATAGAGATTCGTTATCACTACATTTATGATATGGTGTAGAGGGGAGTTGTAAATCTCCAATATGTTGGAACAAATTAGCAGGTTGCAAATCTGTTGACTAAGCCTCTATCTCATGTGAAGTTTGAGTATTTCCAAGACAAGCTTGGTATTGTCTGAAAGGACATCCCTCTAAAGGGGGAGTGATTTTAATGATACTATGGTATCCTAACCAACAAAGGGTAACTCTGTTAGGATTTTATATCCTAGGGGATTGATCATCCCTGGACGGATCCCAAAGGTCCAGTAAGGATGGTTTGTCAGAGTACATGTGCATGTATATGCCAACTATGGTTAGTAGTGGTAGCTCCGTTAGGATTTTATATCCTAGGGAATCTTATGATTCCTGGGTAGATCTCAAAGGTATGGTAAGGACAATCTATCAGAGTACCACATGGTAGCTTGTTAGGATTTTATATCCTAGGGAATATTATGATTCTTGGGAAGATCCTGAAGGTTCGGTAAGGACGGCCTGTCAGAGTACCACAATTTTTTGTTGTTTCACCTGCCTCATTCTGTTTCCATATCTTGATGATGTTGTTCCAGCCTCGTGTTGTTGATGATGTTGTACCATCTTTGTGTTGTTGTTGATGATGTTGTTCCACCCTCGTGTTGTTGATGATGTTGTTTCAACCTCATGTTGATGATGATGTTGTACCAACCTTGTGTTGTTGGTGATGATGTTGTTCTAGCTTCATGCTATTGATGTTGATGTTTCAACTTCATGTTGATGCTGATGATGATGATGATGATGATGATGATGTTACTCCAACTCCATGTTGTGAACGATGATGATATTGATGATGAGAAAAAAACTTACGATGATTTGTAAATGTGCCAATCATTGTTTCAAATGATGATGATGTTGTTTCCCTCTCTTTCTCTTGATGATGTTGTATTAGGTCATGTCAAAAGAATACCCTTCTCGTTAAGGGGGAGTGTTGAAATATTGTAACTTCAAAGAATATTCTAATTGTATTTGAGTGATTATTTTATAGATCAAATCCCCTTTTGTGGATTGATCATGTCGGATCTTGTATAAGACCAAATCCCCTTTTGTGGATTGGTCAAACCATATTTATATGTTCGTATTTGAGAAGTCAAACCCTAGTGTTTATAAAGTGGTTTTAACCACTCCTAGAAGAATTTGGCCCTACTAAGTGAAGAGACATAACCCTAGCACCTCCTCAACTAGTATTTATTTGTGAGGATGCTTCCTCACTTATATACACTCACACTCACTCATCTAGTGCACATATTTTGAAGGAAGTTGTAGTTGCAGGAGGAAGAAGAAGAGAGGCACATCAAAGTCTTGGTTTATCTTTGGTATTTTGGTTTTAGTCTTGGCAATCTATTATTGAGGAAGTTTTGTTGGGTTTTCTCCCCAATAAGGGTTTCCCAGGATAAAATGTTGTGTACCTTATGATTGTGTTTCTTTTAGTGATCCTCTTTATGTTGTTGTTTTGGAAATGCATTGAATTCTCATATAATTTGGAAATAATATAATAACAACACTAAATCTTAACCTGATAGTGCATACCGATTAAGAATTTGGAGACATAATTTTCTTGGTTAGAAGAAAATTTGAATTGAAGAGAGATCATCATGGACTTCAACATATATTTAAACAAAGTATCATGAATGTCAAACAAAGGAAGTGGTCATAATTATTGAGTGAGTATGATTTTGATATACCATACATTAAGGGAATAATAAATAAAGTATCAAATACTTTAAGTGCGACATACAACATATTTCCTTGATTTTTTCATTGAAGACAAATTTGTGAGAAAATATAATGAAATTACAATTTGAAGACGAATGATATAAGAAAGTTAAGATGGAATTAGAAAATGAAGTGATGAAAATGATAAATAGGAGATAAATACTTAGAATGATGTTGGTTTATTACATTTTCGTGAAATGATTTATGTGTCGTGGATTGATGTGTTTCAAAATTTAATTTTAAGAGAAGCTCATAGAGAAGTGTATATGGTTCATCTAGGAGTGAAGAATATGAATATGGATTTGAAACCATTGTTCTTTTTGAATAAAAGGAAGAAAGATATAGTTAATTATGTATCTAGATACCTTGAATTTCAACAAGAGAAGGTTGAGCATCGACACCCAACAATATTATTGCAACTGCGATGTGATGTCGTAATTGAATGGAAAGTAATTTTGATGGATTTTACAGTAAAATTACCTATGATGTCGAGGATACATGATTTTTTTTTGTAGTAGTAGACACCTTGACTAAAAGTTCACACTTCATTCTAGTAAAGAATGCTTATCAAGAATTGGGGATCGCAAGAGTATTTGTCAATGAGATAGTAAGATTGCATGGAATTCCAAAGAAGATAATTTATGATAGAGGATCAATGTTCATAGGGATATTTTAGAAAAAAAATAAGAGACATTGGGGACACAACTTAATTTTAGTATGACATACGATCCCAAAACCAATGGACAAACATAAAGACTAAATAAGATATTAGAATATATGTTGTGCATGCATGTAAAAGATCAATAGAACCGTTATGAATTTGAATCATTGTGCCTTTTGATATTTGAACCATTGTACCTTTTCATTTAAATGATAATATTAATCTTTAATTAATGTTATTTTTCCTTTTATCCTTTATTCATAATGCTCATGAGTTGATTCTCTTTTAATCATGATTGTGTGTCGGTTCTTTTTTATTCATGAGTTGATCACAGACATGGATCGACTCATTATATCATACTCATGCTTTTATTGTGTTCTCAATTCACAAACAGACCATATTTTGATCTTTTATCAATTCTCTGTATTATTCTAGTGTAAACTCTATGTCGAATTAAATCTTTATGAAGCGCTTCCTTCAAACCATTTACATATGACCATATGCACAAAACCATGGGATTATTGATTTGAGCATTGCCTCTTCTTTTTACCTTTGTTTCTTCTTTCCATACGACTGCAGGTGGTGGCTAGGAGTTAAGCTAAAGAAGTGATTGAGCACTTATCAGAATCAACAGTCATGTTTTAATCTCCTGATGAGATGGACAACTGTCAGTACTACGAGATGTCGTCCTTCGTGACTTCCAACCTTTTTACAAATATCTCAATGAGTTGGACGTCTGTCGACACTTCGGGACTTCAGCTATTCCACTTATGTTATCCTTCCATTGTACTTTATCAACGGTCAAGAAATATCCTGAAGTATATCAACGTTTAACGTTGACTTCGGCCTTCATCACTTTGGGTGTTTTCTCCTTCACATTCCTTCAATCTTTCGGAGTTCATTTCACTTAAGTAGATGGGACGATTGGATTTTATTCTCATAATGAATAGTTCTTGTTCATTTCGAAACTTCGGGACTTCGGGTATTTGCTGGTGGTGAAACTCCCAAAGTACAAAACTCCTAGAGTGGCGTAACTTGTTGACGTGGCACTGACTGAGTGGCTACCACATGCCACTTAGATTTGTGACTTACGCATACCTGAAATTCCAACTGCACTTTAACACTTGTCATCATCTGATTGTGCCACATGTCCTTGTTGATGTGGATCTCCTCATGTTGCACATGTTCTTCTCCTGGATCTAACGATTGTACTAACTCCCGAAATGTATCTAATATCGACGGCTGAGAGTGACTTTGGAACTTTGAGTAATTTGATTTCTCCACTTCCCATTTCTCCTGAAGTGATATTCCCTTAAGTGTAAACCTCGATTAACTTGACTTCATCCAATGGACATTCTTTAACCCGAAAAGGCTTAACACGATCCAACGGTTGTCAAAAATTTGACTATTCAGGATTTCGGGCCTTTGGCCTTGATTATCATGTCCTTCCACTTTATAGATCGGATGATCAATATCACTCCTGAAATATTTCTCAGATCATACGGCTTACATTTATTTTGGGTCATTTTTGGCTTACTTTGTGCTTCCACTAAACATGATTTGATAGTCCTGATATCTCCCAAAGTGTTCTTCAAATCGGACGGTCCTCATTTACTTCGAGACTTCAACCTTCAAGTGATCTTACTCGTTCTCAACCCTTTTCTCTCAAAGTGGTCAGTGCTGAAGTTGACCACTGTTACCTTGGCACGCTCTGAATAGATCAGACGGCCTTCT
This sequence comes from Picea engelmannii, assembly GCA_009831015.1. Classification (NCBI taxonomy): domain Eukaryota; kingdom Viridiplantae; phylum Streptophyta; class Pinopsida; order Pinales; family Pinaceae; genus Picea; species Picea engelmannii. The sequence goes on along the minus strand of ML799741.1, from coordinate 95,102 downwards.
TCTTCGCTCATCCTATCCTTCCACTTAACTTGATCCAATGGTCAATGTGGATTGCAGAACCATAATTTGCGAGTGGTTTAATTCGTCGCCCAAGATCCACAATTGAAGTTGTGCAATTTTTGGTGAGTCAACCACAGTCGTTGATCTTTGAATCGATGAGATCTGACGATCTAGAATAATTGCAGTATTGGAAATAATGTCTAGTTTAATTCTCCCTTCACGCTCCACAATCAATCCCTGTCGTTGATTTGGTGCTTATGAATCCAACAGTCATGACTTAATTTGATCTTTTGGTGGATCAACCATATTCTTTGATATTTGATTCGATGAGATCTAACGATATAGACTAATTGAGGGATTGGGAATAACATGTCATTTAATTCTCCTTTTGTTCTTCGCAATCCATCCCTGTCATTGATCTACGTTTGCGTATCCAAATTCCTAGTTTTTCCTATGGGGATTTCAATCCCGATCATGTTTCTATACTACTCTTTCTCTCTTGAGATTTGATCATAGGAACATTGTTGATCCTATTGTGATCAACAATAATCACAAATTTCTTCATTCTTAAGGTGATGTTCTTCTGTCGATCTTTAGTATACTTTTCCTCCTGAGATTAACCTTGTTTCTCTACTGCATTCTCTTTCCATCATTGACACTTCACTACACATGGACAGACCTTATTAGCCATATTGACACTAATGCCAACTGTATAATTTTTCATGACTGATTCATGTTTCCATCATAACAACTTATCATGACTGTTGACATCAATGACAATACATCAATAACAGTATGTCCAACAAACCACTGGTTGGAGAAGTCGACATTTCTTGGTGAAAAGGAACAACCCTAGCATCCCTAAGCTAGTATAAATAAGTGAGGAGGGCACCTCACTTACTCAATCACTCACTTAGCCACTCATCTAGTGCACATATTTTGAAGGTTGTTACAGTTACAAGGAGGAGAGAGAGGTGCATGCTCAATCTTGGATTTTCTTTGTGGTCTTGTCTTTAGTCTTGGCATTGTATTAGAAATCTATATTAAGGAATTTTTTGTTGGGTTTTCTCCCCCATGAGGGTTTCCCAGGATAAAATGTTGTGTACCTTGTGATTTTGTTTCTCTCAGTGATCCTTCTTATGCTATTATTGTCTAGTAAAGTGAAAATAACTTAATATCGGCTCTAAATTTAACACCAGAAAACTAGGAAACGAGAACCAGTACCAGAAGTATAAGTCCATATTTGCATAGGTCAAGTTTCAAGGGTAAAACTTGGAATTTTTTGAAACAGTCAGCTCTAGCCAACTCACCTCAGTTCAACGCATCTCCTGGTAACTTCAAATTCATTTTTTGAACACTTTCATTTTCTGGTCATTTTCCTAGCTCCAGGTCAAGATGTCTACAAGAACCAAGCTTTTTGACAAGTTAGAAGGTGTGGAAAATTTCCATGACTTGAAGTACAGAATTGGACTCATTCTTTAAGAGAATGACCTTGCAAAATTCATAAAAGAAAATGTATTGGAACCTAAAGAAGATGAAGCCAAAGAGTAGTACAAGAAGGATATGATTATTGATAAATGAATAATTGCATATTCCATTAAAGACCATTTGATCCCTCAAGTGTATTCTAAGAGTACTCCAAAATATATGTTTGATTCCCTAACTAGAATGTATGAAGGAAAGAACATCAACCGAAAGATGAACTTGAGAACCCAACTCAAGAATACAAAGATGCAGAAAGGAGAAACAATTCAAGACTATTTCTCTAGGGTTTTTTAATCAATGAAAAATTAGAAGAAATTGGATACAACTTGGATGAAGATGAACTCATAATGAAAACCCTTGATAGTCTCACAATACCTTGGGATGCCTTCATCCAAACTATATGTGCAAGAAAAGAGAGACTCCAATTTGACATTTTATGGGAAGAATGTGTTCAAGAAGAAGCAAGAGTAGCCAACCGAGAAGTCATCATGTTAAGAGATGAAGATCAATCCCTAGTTGATTGTGCTAAAGGAGGAAAGAAAAAGTATCATTTTCAAAAGGAGACCCACTTTCATAAATAATATCACCCTCCAAAGAGATTCCAGAAATATCATAAGGGTCAAAGAAAGGGAAAATATTTCTCCTCTTATCAATGTTATCTTTGTGATAAGATGGGACACATTGCTAAGAACTGTCCTGCTAGAAGGGAATAATAAAAGAAGAGAAATAAAAAAAGACATCATCCCCATGCAGTTGAAGATGATGAGCCACCCAAGAAGTTAACTAAAGAAGAGATTGAAGATTATGTTTTTTTTTTCAACCCTCTTAGGATCTGTGACTCCTAGATAGGATACTTGGCTCATAGATAGCAGTGCCTCTAAGCACATGACAGGTCAGAAAAATATTCTCTATAGTCTTACAGAAAATGAATTCCCCAAAAAAGTTTCACTATGAGATGATTATCAGTACCCTATCAAAGGAATGGGAGAATCCACCTACAAACTGGATTAGGGAACTCTGATGAGAATGAAGGATGTACTTTACGTACAAATTTTGACAAAGAACTTACTTTGTATCTCATATCTAGATAACAAAGGTTTTAGGGTTGCATTCATAGATGGTTAATTTCTTATGTGGCCTAAAGGAAAAACTATAGAAGATGCATTTGTCATTGGAACATAAGAAGGTGTGTTGTACAAGTTAAAAGGTCACTCAGATGTAGCCTTGACTCACTCCACTGAGAGTCCTTGTGAACTTTGGCATAGAATACTAGCTCACATATATTACAAAGCCTTACCATATGTAAGAAAGGTAGTTACAGATTTACCATATTTAAAGGTTGATCATGAAGGTGTATGCAAAGGATGTGCACAAGGAAAGAACATAAAGAATCATTTTCCAAAGAGAGACAATAAAGAAGAAGGAATCTTGGAACTTGTCCACTCATATGTATGTGGTCTAATTCCATCAACCTCTCTAAGTGGGTATGTATACTATGTATCTTTTATTGATGATTACTCTCATAAGAATTGTGTTTAGTTCTTGAAATAAAAAGATGAAATACTTGGAAATTTCAAGGAATTCAAAGTCTTGGTAGAAAAACTTTCCAAAAGGAAAATCAAGATACCCAGGTCAAACAATGGATGATAGTACACTTCAAATGAATTTGGAATATTTTGCAGAGATTCCTAGATTAAGAGGGAGCTCACCACTCCCTATAATCCTCAACAAAATGGTGTAGCAGAAAGAAAGAATAGAACGATTATGGAAGTAGTAAAGACTATGATTCATGACCAAGATATTCCAATGCACTTATGGGCTGAAGCAACAAGAACGACACTATATGTCCAAAACAAATTATCCCATAGTGCACTTGGATTCAAAGCCCCTGAATAAATTTTCATCAGACAGAAGCCAAAAGTAAGCCATCTAAAAATATTTGGTTGTCGAGTATTTATACACATTCCGAAAGAAAAGAGAACTAAGTTGGATCCTTTAGGAAAGAAGGGAATATTTGTTGGATATTGTGAGGTCTCTAAGGCCTTTAGAATTTAGATACCAAGTTACCATCATATTGAGATAAATAGAGATGTAACCTTTGATCAAGATGTAACACTCAAAAGATCAATGAAATGCTATCTTGAAGAAGTATATGAAGAAGAACCTGTATCTCCCAGAGTTGCAGAACTCGTGAAGGAAGTTACAGTTACCCCTGATGATGAGATTCGAGAAGATTATGACATGATAGAATCTCAAGAACCTCCAGCTTGGGTGAGAGAACTTATTCAATATGTAGAGAAGTATGGTGCCCCATAAGGAACCATGAGAAAAATCAAGAAACCAAAGCCATTTTCCATCTATATGACCTTGATGTGTGATCTCATAGAAAAGGAACCTAGTTTCTTTGAAGAAGCTATTTAGAAGAAAGAATGGACAGACGCCATGACAGAATAATACCAGTCCATCATAAAGAATGATGTATGGGAAGTAGTTCCAAGACCAAATAACAAAGATGTGGTATATTCCAAGTGGATATAGAAGATAAAACATGCAACAGAAGAAAGTATTGAAAAACATAAGGAAAGATTTGTGGCTCGTGGATTTTCTCATAAGGAAGGTATTGACTATGAAGAACCATTTACTCTTGTATCCAGATACACTTCTATCAAAACCATCATAGATCTTGCAGCCAAAATGAAGTGGAAGTTACACCATATGGATGTGAAAACAACCTTCTTAAATGGTGTTATTGAAGAAGAAGTGTATATAGAACAACCACAAGGGTTTGAAGTTGAAGATATAAAGACTCATGTATGAAGTTTGAATAAAGCTATGTATGGATTGAAGTAAGCTCCTAGAGCTTGGTATGGAAGAATTGATAGTTTCGTGGCAAGATTAGGATTTACCAAGAGTAAAGTTTATTCCAACCTTTACTTCAAGGTTATGAATGATGAACCGGTTATATTGTTAGTATATGTGGATGACTTATTCTTAATAGGAGAAGAAAATCTCATCACAAATTGCAAGAAGAATCTTGCTACATAGTTTGAGATGAAATACCTAGGGTTGATGCATTATTTCTTAGGTCTTGAAGTTTGGTAGAGCCCAGAGAAGATATTGCTTAACCAAGGGAAGTATGTAGTTGAAATATTGAAGAGATTTGACATGTTGGAATGTAAAGCCATGAACACACCCATGGAAACGAATTTGAAGCTCTCGGTTGATACTTCATCGGAGTTGGTTAATGATACTCTATAAAAACATATTATTGTATCATTGATGTATCTGATGAATACCAGGCCAGATATATGCTTCGTTGTGAACACCTTGAGTTAGTATCTAGTGGAACCAAGACGTGTTCACCTTGTAGATGCAAAGCATGTGATGAGATACCTTAAGGGTATGTTGGATTATGGTCTTTGTTATACTAGAGATCATGACTTCAGAATGTATGGTTATACTAATTCAAATTGGACTAGAAGTGATTCAAACAAAAAAATCACTTCAGGATGTTTTTTCGGTTTGTGGTCATCCATGAATTCATGGAAAAGCAGGAAGCAGTCTAGTATTTCTCTTAGCACGACATAAGAGAAATACATTGCAGCATGTTCTTCCAGTTGTGAATCCATATGGCTTCGAAAGTTGTTGACAGGTATGTTCGATCTGGATATGGAAGCCACCGTGATTCTATATGATAACCATATTTGTATAAAGATGATGGAAAACCTAGTGTTCCATGATACGTTGAAGAACATAGAGATATGTTATCACTACATTTATGATATGGTGCAGATGGGATTTGTAAAGCTCCAATATCTTGGCACATATGAGCAGGTTGCAGATGTGTTGACCAAGCCTCTATCTTGTGTGAAGTTTGAGTACTTCCGAGACAAGCTTGGTATTGTCTGAAAGGACCTCCCTTGAAAGGGGGAGTGATGTTAATGGTACTATGGTATCCTAAACAACAATGGGTAGCTCCATTAGGATTTTATATCCTAGGGGATTGATCATCCCTGGACAGATCCCGAAGGTCTGGTAAGGATGGTATGTCATAGTACCTTTGCATGTATATGCCAACTGCGGTCAATAGTGGTAGCTCCATTAGGATTTATATCTTAGGGAATCTTATGATTCCTGGACAGATCCCAAAGGTCCAGTAAGGATGATATGTCAGAGTAACACATGGTATCTTGTTAGGATTTTATATCCTAGGGAATCTTATGGTTCTTGGGAAGATTCTGAAGCTCCAGTAAGGATGGTATGTCAGAGTACCACAAAATGTTGTTGTTGCACCTACCTCATTATGTTGCCATATGTTGATGATATTGTTCCAACCTCATGTTGTTGATGATGTTGTACCATCTTTTTGTTGTTTTTGATGATATTTTTCCACCCTCGTGTTGTTGATGATGTTGTTTCAACCTCGTGTTGATGATGATGTTTTACCAGCCTTGTGTTGTTGGTGATGATGTTTTTCTAGTTTCATGCTAATGATGTTGATGTTTCAACTTCATGTTGATGATGATGATGATGATGATGACCTTACTCCAGCTCCATGCAATGAACGATGATGATATTGATGATGAGAAAAAAACTTTTGATGATTTGTAAATGTTCCAGTCAGTGTTCCAAATGTTGATGATGAAGTTGCGCTCTCTTTCTCTTGATGATGTTGAATTGGGTCATGTCAGAAGAATACCCTTCTCGTTAAGGGGGGGTGTTGAAATATTGTAACTTTGAAGAATATTCTAATTATATTTGAGTTATTATTTTATATATCAAATCCCCTTTTGTGGATTGATCATGTCGAGTCTTGTATAAGACCAAATCCCCTTTTTTGGATTGATCATGTTGGGTCTTGTATACCAAATCCCATTTTCTGTATTGGTCAGACCATATTTATATGGTGGTATTTGAGAATTCGACCCCTAGTGTTTATAAAGTGGTTTTAATCAATCCTAGATGAAATCGACCCTACTAAGTGAAGAGACATAACCCTAGCACCTCCTCAACTAGTATTTATATGTGAGGATGGTTCCTCACTCATACACACTCACACTCACTTATCTAGTGCGCATATCTTGAAGGAAGTTGCAGTTGCAGGAGGAAGGAGAAGAGAGGCACATGCTCAGTATTGGTTTATCTTTGGTGTTTTGGTTTTAGTCTTGGCATTGTATTGGCAATCTGTTATTGAGGAAGTTTTGTTGGGTTTTCTCCCCCGTGAGGGTTTCCCGAGATAAAATGTTGTGTACCTTGTGATTGTGTTTCTTTCAATTATCCTCTTTATGTTGTTGTTTTGGAAATGAATTGAATGATCATGTAATTTGGAAATAATCTAATAACAACACTAAATCTTAACATGATAGTGCATACTGGTTAAGAATTTGGAGACATAATTTGCTTGGTTAGAAGAAAATTTGAATTGAAGAGAGATCATCATGGACTTGAACATATATTTACACAAATTATCTTGAATGTCAGACAAAGGAGGTGGTCATAATTATTGAGTGAGTATGATTTTGATATACCATACAATAAGGGAAATAATAAATAAAGTATCAAATACTTTAAGTGCGACATACAACATATTTTCTTGATTTTGTCATTGAAGACAAATTGTGAGAAAATATATTGAAATTACAATTTGAAGATGAATGATATAAGAAAGTTAAGCTAGAATTAGAAAATGAAGTGATGAAAATGCTAAATAGGAGATAAATAGTTAGAATGATGTTGGTTTATTACATTTTCGCGAAATGATTTATGTGTCGTCGAATGATGCGTTTCAAAATTTAATTTTAAGAGAAGCTCATAGAGAAGTTTATATGGCTCATCTAGGAGTGAAGAATATGAATATGGATTTGAAACCATTGTTATTTTGGAACGAAATGAAGAAATATATAGTTAATTATGTAGCTAGATACCTTGAATTTCAAAAAGAGAAGGTTGAGCATCGACACCCATCAAGACTATTGCAACTGCAATGTGATGTCGTAATTGAATGAGAAGTAATTTTGATCAATTTTATAGTAAAATTACCGATGATGTCAAGGATACATGATTATATCTTTGTAGTAGTAGACACCTTGACTAAAAGTGCACAATTCATTCCAGTAAAGAAAACTTATCAAGATTTGGGGATCGCAAGAGTATTTGTCAATGAGATAGTAAGATTGCATGGAATTCCAAAGAAGATAATTTATGATAGAGGATCAATGTTCATAGGTAGATTTTAGAAAAAAAATTAAGATACATTGGGGACACAACTTAATTTTAGTATGAAATACGAACCTAAAACCAATGGACAAACATAAAGGGTAAATAAGATATTAGAATATATGTTGTCCATGTATGTAACAGATCAATAGAACCGTTATGAAGATTTTTTATTCCTTGTAGAATTTGCATTTAATAACAATTATCAAATCTTGATTAAGATGTCATCATTTTAATTTTTGTATGGTAGAACATGTAGGACACCTTTCATCTGGGACAAATTAGAGGATAGAGTCCTATTTTGACTAGAAACAATCCAAGAGATGGAAGAACAAATGAAGATGCTTTGAGGAAGGTTAAAGAAGTACAAGATAGACAAAGGATTTATGTCGATGTGCATAGAATTGATAGAAGTTATAAAGTTGGGGATAAGTTATTTTTGTGAGTTAGACAACAAAAGGGACCCATTAAATTTGGTAAAGGATCCAAGTGGTCGCCACAATACATGGTACCATTTAAAATTCTAGAAAGACAAGGATCGGTTGCTTATTTTCTTGCATTTCCATCGCCATAAAATCATATGCACATTTTTTTTCATGTATATGTTTTGCTTCATTATATTTCAGACCCTTCTCATGTTATTGATTTGATTCATTTGTAGATATCAGACGAGGGGGCCTTAACAATTGAAACAATTTGCATACTATACCATCACACTTGACAACTTGGACATTGTTTTGTAGCCCAAGTCAAGGTCCAATGGGATTGTTATAGTCTGAACTTAGCTACCTGAGATGATGTAATTGAGATGTGTCAACAATTTCCTTAATTTTTTTAGAAATTTGGGATGAAGTTTCCTAAAGAGGTGCATGTAGTGCCTTCTTTTTCTTTGACTAGTTTCATTTATTGAATCATATTATTTGAGGGTATTTTGATTACAAATTGATCTAGTTTATTGACATATGTTATGGCGATGAAACTTAGAATATTTTGACTATTTTAGGTTGGGTTTAATTTATGTAATTGTATTTCTGAATGAGTTTTGATTTAATGTTTATATGCTAATCATGGATGGATGAATTGTATAGTGATATGAATTATCTGATGGTATTGAGTCACATGGTTATGAAACATTGAAATGGATGTATATAAATTTAAGATGTATTAATTACTAGATGATATTGATAGTTTTCCAAGTGTTACAGGGAAGTCACAGGTGCACATTAACATGGGAGTGTATCAATATTGTATGGAATTCAAATTGAGTCAAAACATTATGATATGTCATGTGATTAATTGTATGTTTCTAATTTATTATTATGAGGGTATTTAATGTATTGAATTCAATGTGTACAGACATAGAGAATATGATTTGCAATCATTCTACACATGGGTAATGGGGTTGTATGAAAGATGTACATAATATCACCAGGAGAGGAGGAACAATGCCCCTATTTCCACCTACTTGTTGAAATATTGTAACTGCAAAGAGTATTCTATTTATTATTGAGTCATTATTCATTAGATCAATCCCATTTTGTGGATTGATCATGTCAGGCATTGTAATTGACCAAATCCCCTTTTTCAGATTGGTCAAACCCTAATTGTATTATGCAAATTAAGAAGTCGGCCCCCGGACCTAATTAAAGTGGTTTTAACCACTAAGAAGACATGTCGGCCCTACCCAGTGAAGAGACACCTTTCCAAGACCTTCCAGCCAATATAAATAAAGGAATCCAATGCCTCATTATCTCACTCACTCATTCAATCATCTAGTGCACAAGTTTGGTAGTTGTAGTTAGGAGAAGAAGGAAGAGAGAGGTACATTGCTCAATGTTGGATATTCTCTAGTGTTTTGGTTTATTGTCTTGGCATTGTATTGGCTATCTATATTAAGGAAGTTTTGATGGGTGTTCTCCCCCATGAGGTTTTCCAAGGATAAATGTTGTGTATCTTGTGATTGTGTTTCTCTCAGTGATCCTACCTATGCTATGGTTATCTAGTAAATTGAAAAGAAACCTAATAATAGATCAAAAATTAACATGGTATCTAAGCTAAGTTGATGATAGCACCTTTCACTAGATAAGCAAAAATGTCATTGTTGTCGTACAAGAAAATTAAGTCTTTTTTTTGGAGAGGAATTTTTGCCTAAAAACCATCTTGAAAAGTGCACCCTACCCTAGTGAATCTTTTGGAATCTTGAGCGCATGTTTTCAATGGAAAAAGCCTCCGGAAAGTTAAACCCTAGTTTTTTACTGGCACTAGAAAACCAGAAAACTAGAAGTACTAGAAAACCAGGAAACCAGAACTAGTACCAGAAGTACCAGTCCAAATTTCCGCAAGCTCAGTTTCAAGGGGTAAAATTTGGATTTTCAGAAATCTGACTACACCAACTTACTCACCTCAGCTCATTGCATCTATCCCCTAGATTAGAATTTCAAATTTTGAAGTTTCAAAAATTAGGATTTTCTCATAAAACCCTAAGTTACAGTTAAAGTACCAGTTGCAGTTACAGCTGCAGTTATAGTTGTAGTGAAATATTTTGTAATGTGTTGGCCAACCTTAAATTTGAAACACCTCTGAAGTTTTGAAGGTTTGTTACCTATCACCGTTGTTACCGGATGGTACCACCACCCGCCGATACTATCAGAGGTATGTACTTACATATGTTTCAGCTATATTATTCTAAAGGGTATTTGCAGGAGAAGGGATCTCTTTCCATAGATACAAAAAGATCTCAGATCCAACACATTCAGAGGAATAATGCAACGCATGCTTGATTATTCTAATATGCATCTATTTGTTATGACAATAGGGGCAAGTGAGCGGTTTTAAGGGAAAATGACCGGGATTTTGGGAATAACTCATGGAAAGTGTTAAGTATGAGGGGGTTTATCCCTGTATGCATAATCATTCGATTAATCATATGAAATCATTCTTGATTTCAAGGAGAAAATTTTTATGGTGTGCTCTTTTGAATCTTGGAGCGGATGGAAGAAAAGGAAAGCAGAAAAGGGATAAAAACAACTATCTTATATAACAACAATTGAAGCAAATAACAATTTCAATGATTTTTTCAAGGGGAAACATCCTGACAATTGTATAACCAGATTGTTATTGATTAAAAATAC